>CM054167.1:37374374-37381874 GCA_028751875.1 Rapana venosa | reverse complement strand
AGAGGAGAGAGGAGAGAGAGAGAGGGAGAGGAGAGAGAGGAGAGGAGAGAGGAGAGGAGAGAGGCGAGCAGAGAGGAGAGCAGAGAGGAGAGGAGAGGAGAGAGGAGAGGGAGCAGAGAGGAGAGGAGAGAGCAGAGAGGAGAAGAGAGGAGAGAGCAGAGAGGAGAGCAGAGAGGAGAGCAGAGAGGAGAGAGAGGAGAGCAGAGAGGAGAGGAGAGCAAGAGGAGAGCAGAGCAGAGAGTAAAGGAGAGCAGAGGGAGGAGAAGGAGAGAGGAGAGGGAAGGAGAGAAAGGAGCAGAGCAGAGAGTAAAGGAGAGGAGAGGAGAGAGGAGAGGAGAGAGGAGAGGAGAGCAGAGAGGAGAGGAGAGCAGAGAGAGAGAGGAGAGGAGAGCAGAGAGGAGAGCAGAGAGGAGAGAGGAGACGAGGGGAGAGGAGAGGAGAGAGGAGAGGAGATAGAGAGAGAGGAGAGAGGAGAGGAGAGAGAGAGAGGAGAGGAAGAGGAGAGAGGAGAGGAGAGGAGAGAGGAGAGAGGAGAGGAGAGAGAAGGAGAGGAAGAGGAGAGGAGAGAGGAGACCAGAGAGGAGAGAGGAGAGGAGAGAGGAGAGAGGAGAGGAGGAGGAGAGGAGAGAGGAGAGGGAGAGGAGAGGAGAGAGGAGACCAGAGAGGAGAGAGGAGGGAGAGAGGAGAGAGGAGAGAGAGAGGAGAGGAGAGCAGAGAGGAGAGCAGAGAGAGAGAGGAGACAGGGGAGAGAAGAGGGAGAGAGGAGAGCATGAGGAGAGGAGAGAGGGAGGAGAGAGAGAGGAGAGAGGAGAGCAGAGGGGAGAGCAGAGAGGAGAGGGTGAGAGATGAGAGGAGAGCAGAGGAGAGCGAGAGGGAGCAGAGAGCAGAGAGAGAGCAGAGGAGATAGGAGAGTCAGACGAAACATACGGCAGTACTGTTGAAACAATCATCAGTTATTTTTGCTGCTTAGATGTTGAAGAGTAAGGTGTGATCAAGAAAGAAGAGATAACAGATTGCTCTCTCTCTCTCTCTCTCTCTCTCTCTCCCCTCCTCTCTCTCTCTCTTCTCTCTCTCCTCTCTCTCTCTCTCTCCGTCACTCCTCCTCTCTCTCTTCACTCTCTCCTCCCCCTTCCCTCCCCTACTCCTCTCTCCTCTCTCTCTCCCTCTCTCTCTCCCTGCATTACATTTTATCCAATTGCATTATTTTTCATTGTATCAGAGTGTACTGCTTTGAAATGTTTTGTATTCTATCAAATACTGTTATATCAAATCGTGTTGTATTGCAAAGTACTGCACTTATCAAACCGAGTCGTTTTGTATTGTGTTGCGTTGAATTGTATTGCATACCGCTGTCAATCATTATTAATTGTAACTGGCTGCATGTGAATGAGTAGGATGAATGAAAGCGCTTTGATTTGTTTTGTTGCAAGATATAGCGCTATATAAATTCCATGTACTATTATTATTATTATTATTATCATCATCATCATCATCATCATCATCATTTTTATTATTATTATATTATTATTATTATTATTATTATTATTATTATTATTATTAATTTCTACGCGCTTAATTTGATTGGCTCTCCCCCAAGAAAAGCGCGTTGCCACAAGAGCAGTGCCACTTTTTTCTTTTCTTTTTTAGCTTTTGATCCTACTTGCATGTCCTCCAGTTTCCCTGTGACTTGATTTTGTACTCTAACACACACAGACTTTCCTACGTTTCACGCGTCACAAACGGTTTCACTGACTGCCACTCTCCACTGTAAGCCGGTCACTCACTCGCGAGCTGTTGAACATTCCTGTTGTGACTTTGTCCTATCTGTTTCGGGACGGGATAGCCTAGTGGTTAGAACATTGCGCTCGCAATATGACGACCCGGGTTCGAATCCCGTTCAAGGGGGATATTTTCCCCTGGAGTTAACATCAGTGCAGACTCCACTCTCCCTAAAAGTCTTTCGGATGAGACTATAAACTGAGGCCCCGTGTGCGAACGCTCGCGTTCTACGAGATGTTCTATCTTGCGCACGTGTTAAATCCTGTTCCGCTTTTCGTAGGAGTAGGCCATTGTGTGCTGGTGGGAACGGATGACAAAATTTGCAAAACCACATACATACGGGGACTGGATGTAAAATAACACATAAGTGCTTATTCCATTATCCTCGATATGAAAGAATAAAAGCAAACAAACCTACTACTACTACTATTATTATTACTGCTGCTGCTACTGCTGCTAACTACATAACAGACACAAAAAGCACAAAGCGTACCGTCTCTCTTCCTCCTCTCTTTTTTAACCATCTCCACAAAAATTCCACACCTTTTTCACCCATCATCCCCCCCCTCCCCCCCCCCCCCATGCACCTCAACACCCCCACATACACCCACACACCCACCCATCCCTGAGGAAGAGACGAAGGCCACAGGGTCAGCCTGAACTGACCAGGTCAATCCCTCCATCCCCCAAAGTGCTTTGACACCACAGTACAGGGTCAACTCAAGGCCAGGCCTGGCCTCTGTGTGTGTATGTGTGTGTGTGTGTGTGTGTGTGTGTGTGTGTGTGTGGTGTGTGTGTGTGCGTGTGTGTGTGTGTGTGTGTTTGTGTGTGTGTCTATGTTGTGTGTGTGTGTGTGTGTTTGTGTGTGTGTCTATGTTGTGTGTGTGTGTGTGTGTGTGTGTGTGTGTGTGTGTGTGTGTGTGGTGTGTGTTGTGATTCAGATTCAGATTCAGAATATTTTATTGCCATTTCAGTCATGTAGACTTATTTGACACAACAAAAACATCAATTATAAGTATTATCTATTTTGGCTAAAATTGTGTGTGTGAGATATTTTTTTTATCTTATTCTTTTATGTCGAGGATAATGGAATAAGAACTTTTTTACATCTAGTCCCCGTGTGTATGCAGTTTTGTAAATTTTGTCATCCATTCCAACAGGTACACAATGGCCGACTCTTTTGAAAAGTTGAACGTATATGTGTGCGCGCGCGCGTGTGTATATCTATATAAGTGTGTGCGTGTGTGTGTGTGTCTGTGTGTGTGTGTGTGTGTGTGACTGTTCTATATGGACAGACTTGGACAGGTCTCTACAATCATGTTCATCTGCCAGGGGCAAACCATTATTTTGAGTTGTCCCATCTTAACCTCATCCTGTTCCCTTCGGCTGAGGAAATAGGTATATGCGGAAGTGGAAAAGATTAGATGAAGAGGAAGCAGGAGACAGAGAGACAGAGAAGGGGGGGAGGGGGAGAGAGGAGAGGGGGGAGAGGGGAGAGAGGGAGGGAGGGAGAGAGAGAGAGAGAAGAGAGAGAGAGAGAAGGGGGGGGGAGAGATGGGGAGGGAAGGGGAGAGCGAGAGCTAAATTACAAACTCTCAAGAATGTGCAAACGTTATAAAAACATCACTTCAACTAAAAGCTGTGATAAAAACCTGAAATAAAACCCAAAAAGGGGGAACAGCAAACAAAAATCTCAAGCTATCACACACGGTACCAAAACACCAGAATGCCAAAATATGAATGAAACAAACGTGGATGAAGGAAAAGCCAGACAGCTCTAAGACCATCACTGGAATTAACCCCTCAATAATAGGCCCTTTTCTGAATAATCTTATCAAATAAAACAGCATATAAAAAAAACCCTGCTGTACTGACGATTATATTCGAATTTAGCCGCATTCCGAAAAACAGGCACTACTGAACACCACTTCGGTGACCAAACAGCAGCGCAGGGCCGGTTTGGTTGGTGGCTCCATGGCGGCCTAACATTGACAAGCTCCCTGTTGCCTTCTGGCGCTAAGGATTCACCTGCCAAACCCGAGTACGGCTGGGTCGGAGAGAGGGGAGTGAGTGAGCAGAGGGGGACAGAGAAGGACACTGGAGAGGAGGCCGCGAAAGGAAAAACAACAACACCATTCTCATGATAAAACCCTGTAACACCTCTAAAGCAGTCCTCGCGGCGTCAACAGCCTGGAAAGGAAAAAAGAAAGAATAAAACCATCATCAGCTAAAGTCGGTCTCTTTGGGTTCTGGTTTTCTGACACCGTTACAGTCTGAAATGCCCTCGCGAGCGTACGTAAAGGCGTACATGCATACATCTGGTCAGCACGATTGTGCACGAGCCTTCGTGTTCCAGGGCACATTGTCACTTCGAAGAAGACTGACGACAAACTGACTTTGAAACAGTATACTTGGAAATAAATAGATAAGCAAATGAATAAATAAATCGACTTTTAAAGAAAAAGTATACTTGAAATAAAGAAATGAAGGGAAAAGCAACACCATTAAAACCAAAACGTATACTTGAAAATAAATAAACAAATTAATAAATAAATCGACTTTTCAAAAAAGTATACTTGAAATAAACAAAAGAAGGGAAAAGCACCACCATTCAAACAAAAAAGTATACTTGAAAATAAATAAATAAACAAATTAATAAATAAATCGACTTTTAAAAAAAGTATACTTAAAATAAACAAAGCACCACCAAAGCTATCACAAACGATGCCAAACCCAGGGGGAAAAAAAGAAACAAGCCCCAAAGAAACATCATTTAAACTCAAAGCTGTCACAAACGTTATTACAAAAAATAAAAACCCGAAATAAAAAGGGGGAACAGTAAAGACAAATCCTAAGCTATCAGGACGGTACCCCCCAACCCTGAATGCCAAAATATGAATGAAACAAGGGTGAATGAAGGAAAAGCTGAAAACCAAGCACGCACAGGGAGACTGTACGTGAAGACAACACAGCCTTTGTACTGTCATAGCAACATTACCCCCACCCCCACCCAAAAAGCCTCATCCGAAGAATACCAATGCCCAAATGAATCATTGACGTTGACACTCTGTCCCTAGCCATGCTAATGCCTTTACTTTAACTTCACACACCACACAACACACACACACAAACACACAACACCACACACACACACAACACACACACACACACACACACACACATACACACTTTACACACTACACTTCACTCACACACAATACACAACTTCACACACACAAACATACACACACTTTACACACACACACGTTCACACACACTTTGCACTCACACACTTTAAAACACACACACTTTACACACACACACACACACACACACACACACACAACACACACACAAAACACACACACACACCCACACACACAAAGGACAAGTTAGAAAGCAGAAGAGGAAGGTAGGAAGATGAAAACATGAAGACGAAGCGGGAAAGAAGAAGGTAGGAAAGAAAAGACAGGAAGACGAAGGTAGAAGACGAAGGAAGAAAAAAGGCAGGAAGAAGAAGACGGGAAGAAGAAACAGGAAGAAGAAGATGAAAGACGAAGAAGGAAGACGGGGTAGGAAGAAGGCGGGAAGAAGAAGCAGGAAGACGAAGGAAAGAAAAGGCAGGAAGAAGATGAATGGGAGGCAGAACGCGGGAAGACGAAGGTAGGAAGAAAAAGGCAGGAAGACAAAGGTAGGAAGAAAAAGACAAGAAGAAGAAGCTGGGAACAAGAAGGCAGGAGGACGAAGGCAGGAAGACAAAGGCAGGAAGACGAAGGAGAACGGATGCATATTCATTTTAGATCCAAAAGACCAGTGTACACGTGAATAAAATGTGAACTTTGTCTCTGCAGTCTTTCTTATGGTATTATTATTATTATTATTATTATTATTACTTGTTTCCGTTCCTCAAGAAGGGAGGGGGAAAGGAGAAGAAGGAGGAGGGAGGAGGAGGAGGAGGGGGGAGGAGAGGAGGAGAAAAGTAGAAGAAGAAGAAAAAAGAAGAAGAAGACGAAAACAAGAACAAGAACAAGAACAAAAAAGGAGTCGTCCACCCTCTAACCATAGGCCTATCCTGCCCACTGAAACATTCCTTCTACATTGTTGTTGTTGTTGTTGTTGTTGTGTGGGGGTGGGGGGGTGGTGGGAGGTGGTTGTTGGGGGTTGGTGTGGTGGTGGTGGTGGTGGTGGTTGTGGGGATGGGTGGTTGGTGGTTGGTGGTGTGGTAGTGGTGGTGTTGTGGGGATGGTGGTTGGGGGTTGGTGGTGGTGGTGGTGGTGGTGGTGAGAGTGGTGGTTGTTGGTGGTGGTGTGAACTGTTCATGTGTACCGCTGAGTTTATCGTGTGACTTCTGTGGACTTATGTGCCTGCTGAACTGCCCGAGGAGTGGTTTAACTAAGGTGGGGGCACTGCACCGTCATAACGCACTGTGTTACTTAGCCAGGGTTCACTGTACATGCTTTCGTCTTATTACAGACACACACACACACAGAGCAACAAAAAGGCCTTGCTTCATCATTTTCTTCTTCTTCTCTGTCGTCTTCTTTTTCTTCTTCTACTCCATTCACTTGTTCATCTCCACCTTGTCCCCCTCTCCTACTTTTCTTCTCCCTCTTTCTTCGACCACTTTTATGCTTCATCATTTTCTTCTTCTTCTCTTTCGTCTTCTTTTTCTTCTTCTACTCCATTTACTTGTTCATCTCCCCCTTCTCCCCCCTCTGCTACTTTTCTTCTCCCTCCTTCTACTACTTTTATGCTCCTCCTCCTCCTCCTCTGGTTTTTCTTCTCCTCCTCTTCCTCCTCCCCCTCCTCTCCTCTAAAGGGAGTCAGCACTTGTGTCCCTTTACTATTCTCCCACGCCATTACACACTTCAAGCTGTGCACCTCTGTGGTCAAAGACAAACACTACTCTTCTAGTGTATTGAGAAGAAGAAGATGATGATGATGGAGGAGGAGGAGGAGGAGAGGGAGGAGGAGGAGGAGGAGAAGGAGGAGAGGAGGAGGAGGAGGAGAGAGAAGGAGGAGGAGGAGGAGAAAAGGAGAAGAAAAATAAGAAGAAGGAGAAGAAAAGAAGGAGAAGAAAAAGAAGGAGGAGGAGGAGGAGAAGAAGAAGAAGGGGGAGGAGACGAAGAAGAAGAAGGAAGAGGAGGAGGAGGAGGAGGAGAAGAAGAAGAAGAAGAAGAAGAAGAAGAAGAAGAAGAAGAAGAAGAAGAAGAAGAAGAAGAAGAAAAAAGAAGAAGAAGAAGAAGAAGGAGGAGGAGGAGGAGGAGGAGGAGGAGAAGAAGAAGAAAAAGAAAAAGGGGGAGGAGGAGGAGAAGAAGAAGAAAAAGAAGAAGTAGGAGGAAGAGGAGGAGGAGGAGAAGAAAAAGAAGAAGAAGAAGAAGATGATGAAAAGAAAGAAAGAAAGAAAGATAAAAAGGAAGGAAGGAAAAAAAAAAAGACAGCCAGACCGACCGACAGACAAAATCTCTTTAAAAGAAAGAGAGAGAGAGAGAGAGAGAGAGAGAGAGAGAGAGAGAGAGAGAGAGAGAGAGAGAGAGAGAGAGAGAGAGAGAGAGAGAGAGAGAAGAGGAGGAGGGGAGAGGGGGGTTAATAAAAGGTAGGCGACGCCACAACCTTGCTTTCCCAGCAAGACAGGAAACAAGTTCTACCCACCTGACAAAACACCACTCCAACTTCCTCCCCCTTGTCACTTCTTTTGCCCCCCCCCCCCTCCACCCCCTC
>CM054167.1:37366874-37371874 GCA_028751875.1 Rapana venosa | reverse complement strand
CCCTCCCTCTGTGTGACAGTCTAGCACCCACACCACTCTTGCTAGGTCTGGTGGAAGGAGAGAAAAGTTTGGGGTTAAAACAAGAATCGAACCAGCTTTTATTGACGGGGCGATACCTGTAGACCACTATTCCAGCATACCGTCGCCACACTGCTGCCATACTGTTACGATACTGTCACCATACTGCTGCCATACTGCTGCTATACTGTCGCCATACTGTCACCATACTGTCACAATACTGTCACCATACTGTTACCAAACTGTCACCATACTGCTGCCATACTGTTACCATACTGTCACCATACTGTTACCATACTGTTACCATACTGTCACCATACTGCTGCCATACTGTCACCATACTGTTACCATACTGTTACCATACTGTTACCATACTGTCACCATACAGTTACCATACTGCTGTCTCACTGTTACCATACTGCTGCCATACCGTTACCATACTGCTTCCATACTTCTGCCATACTGTTACCATACTGTAACCATATTGCTTCCATACTGTCACCATACTGTTACCATACTGTCACCATACTGTAACAATACTGTTACCATACTGCTGCCACATTGTTACCATACTGATACCATGCTGCTGCCATACTGTCACCATGCTGTCACAATACTGTTACCATACTGCTGCCATAGTGTTACCATACTGCTGCCATACTGTCACCATACAGCTGCCATACTGTTACCATACTGTCACCATACTGCTGCCATACTGTCACCATACTGTTACCATACTGTCACCATCTCACACAGTTATAATTCTTGTCATAGCGGTCTATCGTCACCTCCAGAAATGCTACTCATCTGACGCCCACACAACATAGTTCTTTGTTTTCTCTCTCTCTCTCTCTCTCTCTCTCTCTCTCTCTCTCTCTCTCTCTCTCTCTTCTCTCTCTCTCTCTCTCTCTCTTCTCCTCTCTCCTCTCTTCTCTCTCTCTCTCTCCTCTCCCTCCCTCTCCCTCTCACTTTCTCTCTCTCTCTCTCTCTCCCTCCCTCTCCCTCCCTCTCTCTCTCTCTCTCTCTCTCTCTCTCTCTCTCTCCCCCCCTCTCTCTCTCCCCTCTCTCTCTCTCTTCTCTCTCTCTCTCTCTCTCTCTCTCTCTCTCTCTCTCTCTCTCCTGTTTTACTTCTTAGTTCATCCCTACGCCGCTTCCGTCTTTCTTCCGCCCACTGTGTCACCTTTTGTCTGGTTCAGTTTTGTTTTCTCTCTCTGTCTCTGTCTGTCTGTCTGTCTGTCTGTCTGTCTGTCTGTCGTCTGTCTGTCTGTCTGTCTGTCTGTCTGTCTGTCTGTCTGTCTGTCTGTCTGTCTCTCTCTCTCTCTCTCTCTCTCTCTCATCTCTCTCTCTCTCTCTCTCTGTGGGAGGGGTGGGGGAGAGGGGTATGTATGCATGGGGAAGGGTGTGAACTTTTCTAGCAATGTTTCAAGTTTACACACAGACACACACACACACACAGACACACACTCACAGACACACACTCACAGACACACACTCACAGAAACAGACAAGCACACACACTGACACACAGAAAGTGAGGCATACACAAAAACAAAAGACAGACAACACAGCAGAAGAAGCGAGCAGCCGGACAGACAGACAGACAGACCCGAAACGTGGACAGAAGGAGAGAAGTGCTCCCATCAAAACGGCAAAAAGAAAAGGCAATTTTAACAGACTGTTACAGCTAACGAAACTCCTTCCCAAAGTTGTCTACGTGTATATAAACATGATGTCTAATTCTCTAACAAGCCATTTTAGGAGGTAGTACTATTACTTTCTGTTGGGTTCCCTCACACACTGGTTTCTTTTTTAATGAAAAAGTTGACAGTCTTGCAAAATATGAAGCGAGAGATAAAAGTAGTTCTTGTGAAATAAACGTTGCTTTATCTCTGCATGAGGGATACAGCTTGCTTCAGAACGCTTGCTGGAAGCACTTCAGAAAGAAGATATCTGATTCCGGCTATTGTCTTTATAATGGCTGTACAAGCAATGTGGTAGATTTTCGAAATGCTTTCATTTCTAACAAAGTTTGTGGTTGGTATAATCGTAGAAATATGTTATCCCTTATGTACAGATTTAAACTAAATGCTTTCAGGACAAAATACGTGAAAGATGAAAACTGTATTTGTGGGGAGAAGATTACCAATAGTCATGTTATTTTTGATTGTGGACATTTAAAAACATTTTTACCCGCTGTACCAAGTTTGTCACTGGATCAGATTTTGTCTGAACCATTGTTACTGTTGGACATTGTGTTAGGATTGATAAGAAGTCCGACAATTCAGTTTTTGTAGTATGTTAAAGTTAGTTTTTATGAAGTACTGTTATCTGACACTTTTCTGTTATTGTTTGCGTTCTCTTGTTTAGATTACTTTTTTCCATCTAAAATCACTAAATGTGAATAGACGTTAAACTTAAGATATCTCTAACAAGCCAAATAAGAGGCGAGGCAAGGTGAGGCGAGGTGAGGTGAGGTGAGACCAGCATTACTTTACTGGTTGGTTTGGTGGTTGGGTGGGTGGGGGGGGGGGGGGGGGGGGGTCACGGGGGCTGACTTTATGCTGCAATCTTTGTACAGTTTTGACTGCCTGCCTTTGTCATTCCGCTTGTTGCACACTGCGCCCACCTGAAATAACATGGTCAGATGTCGGACTGGGCGATGTACCGGTTGTAGTTTATTATAATGTATGTATATATTTATATATATATATATATAATATATTATATATATATATATATATATATATATTATAATATGGTATATAAATACACGGGTTCAGGAGGGGAGTGAGAGATGCGAGAGAGAAGAGAGGGCTAGGGGGAGAGAGAGAGGGCTAGGGGGAGAGAGAGAGAGAGAGGGAGGGAGGGAGAGAGAGAGAGAGAGAGAGAGAGAGAGAGAGAGAGCGAGAAAAGAGAGGATGAGAGAGGGAGAGAGAGATAGCGAGAGAGGAGAGAGGGAGAGAGAGAGAGAGAGGGCTAGGGGAGAAGAGAGAGGGGAGGAGAGAGAGAGGGCTAGGGGAGAGAGAGAGAGGGAGAGAGAGAGGGAGCGAGGAAGAGAGAGAGAGAGGGGGGGGGGAGAGGGGGGGAGAAAGAGAGAGAGAGGGAGAGAGGAGGGGGGTAGAGAGAGAGATAGAGAAAGATAGAGAGAGAAAGATTGGGGGAGAGAGAGAGAGATAGAGAAAGAGAGAGAAGAGATGGGGGGAGAGGAGAGAGAGAGAGAGAGAGGAGAGAGAGAGAGAGAGAGATAGAGAGAGGAGAGAAAGATGAGAGAGAGAGAGAGGGAGAGAGAGAGGGAAAAAGAGAGAGAAAGAGATAGAAATATATATATACATATACATACAAGCTGGACACTGTCAGGTACTGATGTCAGTTAAATACCAGGGCTGACATTTAAGAGGTTGGCGGTGTGCTTTATGTGCTATCTACCTACCTACCTACCTCTCGTCCCACTGTCCTCAACCCAAACCAGGTCTTGGCAGAACGACCTTCAGCGCTCTCCTCTACAGCAGAAAACACAGTGACCCTGACATGACTGGCTGCTCCTGTGCTGAGGTACTTAGACATTCACACACCTACACCTCTCACCTCAGTCAACGGGCAAGTTCTCCCAGTGATTCCCAGGTGTGGGGAGTGAGGCAGGGTGCCTGTTCTGGGTGACCCCATAACAAGTTCAACTGCAGAACGGGCAACAACAACAACGACAACAACAACAGCAACAGCTAAAGCAACAACATACCTCTAATATATCTATAGATCGATGTTGAGAACCTTTCCCAGTTTTGTTTTTAACCTTTGTTTTTGTTTCATGCCCACACATGTGTGCACACCGCATGCACACACCCCACACACACACACACACACCACACACACACCACATGGGGAGGGGGGAGTTGGGGGTGGGGGGTGGGGGGGGAAAGAGAGACAGACATACAAGGCGCGACAGCCACGAGTATCTGAAGTTTGTAGGGACGGGCGGAGGGAGTCAGAAGACGTTTGCTCTGTTTTATCAGAAGCAGTTGACACAAACTGAAGGGTTAGTCATCCTCTACTCCTCAGGCCCACCTTCAGACAAGAGTGTAACGGCTTTTTTCTCATGGGAACATGCTCACCTGCGCCTGTGAATCCACACACACACACACACACACACACACACACACACACACACACACACACACACACACCACACACACACACAGAAGCAAGCAAGCGCGCACCTATTTCCCTTGTGTCATCGTTCATTTTATCCCGCTTTCTCTGTCAGAAATAAACAAAGAGACCAGACAGTCTGTTTCTATTTTCAGTTCTATTCAACTGTTTATTGTGTATCTTATCTCTTGCTGTCTTTGCCAAGAGTGTGGACACACCTTTTGTTTCCGACCCTTTTTTGTCTTGCATACTACACACACAGACACACACACACACATGCATGGGGGACGGGATAGCCTAGTGGTTAGAACGTTGCGCTCGCAATCTGACAACCCGAGCTCGATTCCCGTTCAAGGGGATACTTTCCCCTGGTGTTAACATCAGTGTAGACTCCACTCTCCCCAAAAGTCCTTCGGATGAGACTATAAGGCCCCGTGTGCGAACGCACACAGAACATTTTGTGCACACGTTAAAATCCTGTTCCGCTTTTCGTAAGAGTAGGCCATTGTGTGCCGGTGGGAAAATATAATTTACAAAACCGCATACACACGGGGACTGAATGTAAAAAAGCACATAAGTGCTTATTCCATTATCCTCGATATAAAAGAATTAACACACACACACACACACACACACACAAGTCCTTCGGATGAGACTATAAACCGAGGTCCCGTGTGCGAACGCACGCAGAACATCTTGCGCACACGTTAAATCATGTTCCGCTGTTCGTAAGAGTAGGCCATTGTGTGCCGGTGAGAACAGATGACAAATTTACAAAACCGAATACACACGGGGACTGGATGTAAAAAATCACATATGTGCTTGTTCCCTTAGCC
>CM054167.1:37362143-37363874 GCA_028751875.1 Rapana venosa | reverse complement strand
ATTGAATGATAACAATAGAAAGAATATGGATAGTTTGTACAACAGTTGTAGTAAATCACTGAAAAACGTCACAATCAGCTCTTTAAATGACGTAAAACTAATCTGTCGTCATAACTATGTTAGATTTCATAAAATTTCAATAAATTGCTAAAATATGCCTTGAACAGGACACCTACACACAACCTAGCCTTCAAAAAAGAACAAGAGTGCAAAACAACTGGAAGAATACCACATTAATTAATATCAGCGAAAATCCAATGTTGACAGATAAAAACTTTTCCGAGGTAAGGCTCTGGTAGCCAAGACCACCAGAGAAAAACAGTTAGTTTGGCAGCAGACACATCGTAAATATTAAATGTAGGAAACTTCAATACTTTACCCAACAAGAAAGAACCACGAAATCGAAGTTGGAGTCAAAATACTTTCATTGTAACAAAACTGAGCTGATAAGAAACTTTGAACAATAATAAAACCAATTTTTTATACAGAGCTCGTAAAGCTGTTGCATCACTTATCAAAGGCCCGTCACTCCCCCGAGAGAGAGAGAGAGAGAGAGAGAGAGAGAGAGAGAGAGAGAGAGAGAGAGAGAGAGAGAGAGAGAGAGAGAGAGAGAGGAGAGAGAGAAAAGAGAAGGAGAGAGAGAGGAGAGGAGAGAGAGAGAAAGAGAGAAAGAGAGAGGGAGAGAGAGAGAAAGAGAGAGAGATAAAGAGAGAGAGAGAGAGAGAGAGAAGAGAGAGGAGAGAGGGAGAGAGAGAGAGGGAGAGAGAGAGAAAGAGTTTTCCTTGCACATTTCGGCGCTTACACACACACACACACACACACACACACACACACACACACACACACACACACACACACACGATAGTCGTATACACAGATGTAAATAAACACACACACACACACATACACACACATACGCGCGCGAGCACACTCTCTCAGTTCCTTAAAGATGTTCTCGATATTGACCTCTATCAGGACTGCTAGATCTCTATGGAAAGTGTGAAGATGTCTGTCGCCATGTCGGTAAATTAATAATGATGTGTTTCATGCTGTTAGAAGAAGACAGGCAGTTCATGACAGCTAGGTCATCTTCAGTTTCAACACCCCCACCACTTCCCCAATGGTTACTTGAGGGTCGTCCAGTGATTTTCTTGTTCAACATGTTTTCCATTCTCTAGAAAGAATAGATGATACGAAGTTGTATACCAGAAAGTTCTGCTTGTGGAAAATCTAAATGCTTTTTGTGTGTGTGGAACTATAAATGCGCTGTACCTTTTCATTCTGATTGGGAAAAAGTTATATTTCAGTTGTCATATATTAATGGACAATCCCAACTTACCTTCCCTCAATGTGTATGTATGCCTATGGTCACACATTAATAATAGTAATAGTAATAATAATAATGATAATAATAATAATAATAATAATGATAAATGGAACTTATTTAGCGCTATATCTTGCAAAGACAAATCAAAGCGCATGCATTCAACCTACTCTTACACAGTCATGCAATCAAAGATAAATAATCAATAGTTTAAACAAACAGATATTTACAAACATGGTGCGATGCAGACAAAAAATCTATGAAAGAAAATTTCAATAGTCAAATGTTTTTTCAAAAGCAACACACACTCACACAGGTCGTATACTTTAGCAGGGTGATAGGACATGGGTTAGTGAAGTTTGAGTCTTGAAAGTCTCTCTCTCTCTCTCTCTCTCTCTCTCTCTCTC
>CM054167.1:37352143-37357143 GCA_028751875.1 Rapana venosa | reverse complement strand
GTTGGTTAGCTTGCTGGCCACTCAGTTACTCGTCATTCACTTTATGCATTACTACAATGTTGTTTTCTTAAGTTTGACTTTCGCAAATATTTTAGCAAATACGGTTTCAGTCCACAGTTTGTATGGGGTTTTTTTCTTCTGTTTTCGGGGGGGGGGGGGGGGGGGGGGGGGGGGGGGGGGGGTGTGTCTTTTGTTTCCTTTTACAGCAAAATTACAGACTGGTTCATTGGAGGGTTGGCAAGGGCCTAGCGATGTCCACTGAAATTTTCTCTCTCTCCTCTTGCTCTTCTCTCTCTCCTCTCTCTCTCTCTCTCTTCTCTCTCTCTCTCTCTCTCTGTGTGTGTGTGTGTGTGTGTGTGTTGTGTGTGTGTGTGTGTGTGTGTGTGTGAAGTTTCAAGCAGCTGTTGTTCTAGATTATGCAGTTTGTTGTTCAACCACTCAGGACCACCTGAAGTTTGAAGCAGACGCCATTTCAGACAGGTCTGTACCAGTATGACTTCAACTCCATCAATGCGTTTTTAACAAGTAGATTTAAATAAACATCTTCCTCATTATTTTCCCTTCAACAACCTGTTTTATCCAGTTGATTTAGATAAACATCCACATCATTATTTTCCCTTCAACTTGTTTTATCAAGTGGATTTAGATAAACATCCACATCATTATTTTCCCATCAACGTGTTTTATCAAGTGGATTTAAATAAACATCCTCATCATTATTTTCCCTTCAACGCGTTTTATCAAGTGGATTTAGATAAACATCCACATCATTATTTTCCCTTCAACGTGTTTTATCAAGTGGATTTAAATAAACATCCTCATCATTATTTTCCCTTCAACAACCTGTTTTATCCAGTGGATTTAAATAAACATCATTATTTTCCCTTCAACGTGTTTTATCAAGTGGATTTAGATAAACATCCTCATCACTATTTTCCCTTCACCCTTCTCTCCATCCTGATCCTTCTTTGCTGCCCCCTCCCCCTCCCTTTCTCCCCCTTCCTTCATCTAGCCTAATAACTTTAACAAAAACTTGCCTTCCTTCCTTCTTCAGACTACACGATGTAACAGGGGATGGGGGGGGGGGGGGGGGGGGATGGGGGGAAGGTTGGTTGTAACGTCCTGACTTGTCATCTGTGTAGCTGACGGTTGAGAGGCTGACTGACTGACTGACTGACTGACTGACTGATTTAACTGACGTCATTTCGTACCGTGATTCACCGTGTTGCCTTTTAACCACCATTTGTCCCATTTTTCATTCTCGCTGTAGGCTATAGCTAGCTGTGTATACATGTCTGCACTTTGCCGACCTAGTGAGCTACACTTGCCATGCTACTGTGCAATTCCTGGCCTGGCCTGGCCTGCTGTCTCGTCTTTCCTTCCTTCTTGCTTTCTTTCTGTTTTGAATTACAGAAGACACACACACACGTGGAGAGGAAGAAACAGAGCAGCAGCTGCAAAGAAAGACTCTGACTCTGGCCCCCATCCCTCTCCCGTCCTTCAGACTGACCAGGTGCTCTAACATGTCCAGTCCCACAACTGTGGACATCCTCATCTATAGGCTAAAGATTGCTCGATTCCCTTCTCGCCAAAGGTATGTATGTTTGTCCGTCGTGTCCGACGAGGACCTCCAAAACAGCAAGGAGGCAGCTGCTGTTTTGGAAATTGGGCAGAAATTTGATTATAGTGGAGATGCCTTGCCCACAGTACATCCCCACTCTCTCGGCCAAGTGGGCATAAGAACAGTCAGCGTTGGAGATGTTCTCCAAAGGCCAACCAGCCCCCAGGGCTGCAGCACATAAGGACAGCAGAGCAACCATCTACCTCTCTATCCACCCCACCACCCCAAATAACAGACAGGACCACTCTCCTTGTTTCAACTGATAAGACAGTCTGTCATTTTAGGATTTCTCTCCCCCTCCCTCCCCTCCTTGAGAGCCAATCACAGTCGTCTTAACACTATAGCAGAAGTGTGTAAACACTACGACAGAAGTGTGTAAACACTATAGCAGAAGTGTGTAAACACTATAGGCAGAAGTGTGTAAACACTATAGCAGAAGTGTGTAAACACTATAGCAGAAGTGTGTAAACATGATGACAGAAGTGTGTAAACATTATAGCAGAAGTGTGTAAACACTATGACAGAAGTGTGTAAACCCTATGGCAGAAGTGTGTAAACATTATAGCAGAAGTGTGTAAACACTACAACAGAAGTGTCTTAACACTATAGCAGAAGTGTCTTAACACTTTAGAAGTGTCTTAGCACTACAACAGAAGTGTCTTAGCACTACAACAGAAGTGTCTTAACACTTTAGCAGAAGTGTCTTAACACTATAGCAGAAGTGTCTTAACACTTTAGAAGTGTCTTTACACTACAACAGAAGTGTCTTAGCACTACAACAGAAGTGTCTTAACACTTTAGCAGAAGTGTCTTAACACTATAGCAGAAGTGTCTTAACACTACAAAAGAAGTGTCTTAACACTACAACAGAAGTGTCTTAACACTACAACAGAAGTGTCTTAACACTTTAGCAGAAGTGTCTTAACACTATGAATTAAGAGTTAGTGTCTTAACACTACCAACAGAAGTATCTTAACACTACAACAGAAGTGTCTTAACACTATAGCAGAAGTGTCTTAACACTATGGCTTAAG
The DNA here is from genome assembly GCA_028751875.1 of Rapana venosa. NCBI lineage: Eukaryota > Metazoa > Mollusca > Gastropoda > Neogastropoda > Muricidae > Rapana > Rapana venosa. Next base: position 37,354,488 of record CM054167.1, on the reverse strand, counting down.
CGTCAATGTCTTAACACTACAAAAGAAGTGTCTTAACACTACAACAGAAGTGTCTTAACACTTTAGCAGAAGCGTCTTAACACCACAACAGAAGTGTCTTAACACCACAACAGAAGTGTCTTCTGCTATAGTATCTGTTCTGCTATAGTATAGTGTTAAGACACTTCTGTTGTGGTGTTAAGACACTTCTGTTGTAGTGTTAAGACACTCCTGTTGTAGTGTTAAGACAGCACAGAAGGGTAGGTACCACAGTATGACCATTACTGTCTCATTTTCTGGGAAACTACCCCTTACGAATTGTTAGCTGTTCACAGCACTGGTGAATTTTTTCCCTGCCCTGTAAAACAACTGACAATTTATTGACGTTCTCTTTTCAGCTAAGAACGTAATGGTTAAGAAAAAGAACAACAGACCTTATACTTGATTGAAATATCTAATACTTATGCCCCCCCCCCCCCCCTTCCCTTTAAAAGCTTTCACACTATCAGTTATTGATGTAAGTGAGCAAAGTGACAAAACCGTTATCAAACTGTCACATTACCTTATACTTTGAAGTGTTATCTGTCTTCATCTATGACAGGTTCGTGGTATCACAACAACCTATTTATTCTCTCTCTCTCTGTCTCTCTCTGTCTCTGTCTCTCTCTCTCTCTCTCTGTGAAGGAGAAAAGCACTGTCAGGGAAGGAGTGTATAACTTTCAGTGTGATCCCTAAAATGTTAAGCTGAGGAACCCACAACAGCAAGTAACATGTTATTGGAAAAATGAGCTGTATTGTATTGTTGTCATTAGTGTAGACCACTATTCGTCTAAACAGAGTTTTTGTTTTCTTTAGTACACACACACACACACACACACACACACACACACACACACACACACACACACACACACACACACACAACACACACCACACACACACACACACATTCGCCAACAAAATCAAACTTACCCAATCCTCAAGGTATGGGCAGCATCAACAACAACATCAGCAACAACATCCACAGCCACCAAAGATGAAGAAGACACTCTCTTCAACAACAGATTCTCCATCAAGTCACCACCAGTCATCACACACACACAGTCACACTCACTCCCCAAACCAGATCACAGGAAACGAGAGGGGGCACTAGGAATTGAAAAAAAATTGAAAAAAAACAACTATGGATCAAGAAAAAAAGATTAATTTTCGAAAATTTCTTTTTGCTAGAAACGAATTAAGAATGAAGACCTGCAGACGTGCAATCCTTTAACACAAGGAACAGAAGGTAGCAATCCCGACATTCCGGCACATCAGCCCTAACACACTGCACTTCACACTGAATCAATCACTGACAACTTCAAAAACAGGTAGGCCCTACAGCCTACATGTACACACACCCACAGGAGGCCTTTTCCGCCTAAGGTTATGTCTTGTCTTGCCTTATGAGGTTACTAAGGTAAGGTGCAGTCGTGACTGCTATCATCAGATACAGACGTGTACTAGTCATCTAGATACACTAGACTACACTAGGCTATAATATTGTATGCTTCTGCTGTTACACTTGGCTTAGCTGTGGGCCCTCAGCAACACGCAAAAACAACGCTACGTAGCCTCCTACACTGTCTTGGCTTGGCTTGGCTTGGCTTGGGAGCCCTTCCTTACTTTTAGTACAGACAGCGGCACACTGAGAAACGAAAATAAACTGTGCGCGGAAGAGAGAAGGGGGGGGGGGGGGTGCGGGGGAGAGGGGGGGGGGGGGTATATGAGGAGCGAGGAGAAGGGAGGAGGATAGATAGGAGGGAGTGGGGGAAATGGAAGAGGGGGAAGGGTTAGGGTGAAAACTAGATACACTGAAACATAATAGGCTAGCCTACAAGAGAGAGAGAGGAGCGGAGAGAGAGGAGAGAGAGGAGAGAGAGAGAGAGAGAGAAGGGGGTGGGGGGGGGGGGGTGGAGGGGGCAACACTCGCACTGACCAAGGTAAGAAAGGACAAAACAGAACACCCACAGTAATTTTTTTTTCTCTCCATAAAATATATAACAGAAGGCACATGCAGGAGAAGGCAGCAGAAGGGCAAGAGAAGGGTAGTGGGGGGTGGGGGTGGAAGTGGAGGTTACAGAGAGGAAGGGGACAGGTGGGTGGGGTGGGTGGGGGGATGTTTCACAAGGCACACCGTTATACCTACCGCCTGTATAGCGCCTTGTCGCCCCCTCCCTGTCAACTGTCAGTGAGCCAGCTTCAGCTTTTCCTTCTTCCCTCAAAATACTGTCACCACGACATACCTTTTCTGAGAGACAGAGAGAGAGAGAGAGAGAGAGAGAGGAGAGAGAGAGAGAGAGAGAGAGGAGAGAGAGAGAGAGACA
>CM054167.1:37339643-37347143 GCA_028751875.1 Rapana venosa | reverse complement strand
AGCAGACAGACAGACAGACAGACTTAGCGACCCACAGAGAGCGAGGAGGATCAAGCAGGCAGTGGAAAAGGGCTGGCTCTACAACATCTCATTAGCTGGCCAGCCAAGCGACAAGACAAGACCAGGCCCACAGTTTTGCCACACGCTGGTCCAAACACTTTTCCTCCCTGGCTTTTTATTTATCTTTATTTTTTTGTTATTGTCCATTCTTGTTTGTTTTTCTCTGACACACAGGTACGGTCTCTCCCACAAGTGCTTCAGACCCAAACAACTTGTAAGGAGCAGAGAGTGTAGTGTAGGGTTTGGAAACCTGCTGAGGAGTCACGCCAGGTAAAAACAAGAGGCAAAGTGAGAGATTTATTCATTCATTTATTCAGTCTTTTATATCGAGGATAATGGAATAAGCACTCATGTGCTTTTTTACGTCTAGTCCCCGTGTGTATGCGGTTTTGTCAATTTTTTCATCTGTTTCCACCGGCACACAATGGCCTACTCTTTCGAAAAGCGGAACAGGATTCAACGCGTGCTCAAGATGTTCTGCATGCGTTCGCACACGGGGCCTCGGTCTATAGTCTCATCCGAAAGACTTTGACATTCAGTTCGATTTTTTTGTCAAACTGAGAAGAAAGGGCGAGGCTGGGAATCGAACCCAGAACCTCACGGCTAACTTGTTGGCAGGCGAACGTCTTAACCATCCTGCCACCTTCCTTCCTAGAGAGAGCGAGAGAGCGAGGGAGAGAGAGAGAGAGAGAGAGAGAGAGAGAGAGAGAGAGAGAGAGAGAGAGAGAGATGAGAGGAGAGAGAGAGAGAGAGAGAGAGAGAGAGAGAGAGAGAGAGAGAGAGAGAAGAGAGAGAGAGAGGCGAGCGCGAGCGAGGAGAGAGAGAGAGAGAGAGAGAGAGAGAGAGAGAACGAGTGAGCGAGCGAGCGAGAGAGAGACAGAGAGGTACCCCAAGAGAAGAAAGATGCACACGTACTATCCCAGCCAAATGCCCGTCAATCTTTGTCCCAAGAGAATGTTGTCAATAATCAGGTAAAAAAACAAAACAAACAAATGAACCCAACCTCTAACCTCTATGTAAATATATGACAGATTTCTTCTTCTTCTCCTCCTCTTTCTCCTCCTCCCTCTTCTCCTCCTCCTCCTCCTCCCTCTTCTCCTTCTCCTCCTCCTTCTTCTCCTCCCTCTTCTCCTCCTCCCTCTTCTCCTCAGCCCTTTTCTCCTGTCTGTTCTGTCTCCTGTTTGAGCTCCTGGGGTCTGACAGGGGTAATGACAACCTTGTGAAGCGGTTCACAAAACGTCACTGCGTGTCAAGTTACCCCCGCCTTCATAATACCCCTTCTTAGAACAGAGCTTCGTGATCATTATACCAGGCTTCTCCAATCTCCGTGTTTAGTGTGTGTGTGTGTCTGTGTGTGTTTGTGTGTGGTGGTGTGTGTGGTGTGTGTGTTTTGTGTGTGTGTGTGCGTTGTGTGTGTGTGTGTGTGTGTGTGTGTGTGTGTGTGTGTGAGTGTGGTGTGTGTGTGTGTGCGTGTGTGTGCGAGTGTGGTGTGTGTGTGTGTGCGTGCGTGAGTGTGTTTTTGTGTGCGTGTGTGTTGTTGTGTGTGTGTGTGTGTTGTGTGTGTGTGCGTTGTGTGTGTGCGCGTGTGTAAGTGTGTGGGTGTGGGTGTGAGGCCACAAAGAGAGAGAGCTCTGAACTGTGAAACTGTTCAATGTACATGGGCCCTAGGCCACAATACACTTTGAGGGGCAACAATGGAAGAGGCAATACAAATGAAGAATAATTCACAGAGAGAGAGAGAGAGAGAGAGAGAGAGAGAGAGAGAGAGAGAGAGAGAGAGAGAGAGAGAACAACGAACGAAGAAGGAAAAAGAATAGTCCCAAGCTAGCTTCTTTGTTATATACATCTTGCCCTTAAGCAACAAAGAGGTGATTACATATAAAATTCAAAACAGAATCAGGGAAATAAAGACCCTTTTCAAACCTGTTCTGAGGACTAGGCGAGCTGCCAGAGTTTTGTATACGTCGACGGGAGTGGATAGATGTTGCTGGCAGACCAGCATGAAGAGAATTGCAATAGTCCAGACGTGAGAGAATGAGAGACGACTAGTTTGGATGTTGCATCAGTGGACATTTACTTTCGAACTGCACTGATCCGCCGCAATTGATAGTAGCACGACTGGCAGGTTTGGGTGATGAATTTTTGCATGGAGAGTGTGTTGTATATAACGACCCCTAGATATTTCATAGCAGTGGATAGCGGAACAGACTTATTGCCGAATTGTACTGAGGCTGTTGTGATGGAAGAGAGTTTGTGTTTGATTTTATCTGCATTTAGCTGAAACTTGTTCTGTATCATCCAATTTTGGATATCATGAAGGCAGTAGGACATATTAATCAAGAGAGAAGGCAGATCTTCAGGAGTATCACTGCTAAGAATTTGAGAGTCATCTGCATATAAATGATGGTTGATCTGATGACGATTTATTATGTGTGAAAGAGGACCGGTGTAGAGAGTGAAAAGAACAGGGCTGAGAACTGATCCCTGTGGGTCTCCACATTCCAGTTTGGTAGGTGTTGATTGAATCTTGTTTACTGCAACTGTGTGGAATCGGTCTGTAAGGTATGAACTGAACCAGGTGAGGGCTGTGTCTTTATTACCAAAAGCTTTTTCGAGACGGGAGAGAAGAATTGAGTGGTCTATAGTGTCGAAGGCTGCAGATAAGTCGAGGAGAGTGAGAAGGGAGATTTTTCCTGAGTCAGAGGCGTGTAGAAGCGTGTTTAAGGTGTGGACTAGGGTGGTTTCGGTGCTGTGGTTGGCGCGATAGGCAGAGTGAAAAGGGGGAAGGAGACTGTTTGAATGAAGATGGCTGTTGAGTTGTATCAGAACTTTTTCAAGGACTTTAGAGATGAACGCTAGGTTGGATACAGGTCTATATATCTTCAGAGTGTTAGGATCGAGGTCTTGCTTTTTGAGTAGAGGTGTAACTATTGCAGTTTTGAGAGCTGTTGGAAAAATTCCTGAAAGAAGTGATGAGTTTACTATTTTTGTGATAGTGGGTATAACCTGTGGAAGGCAGTGAGTGAAAAGAGAAGCAGGTATAGGATCAAGATCACATGATTTTAGTGTCATTTCTTTCAGAATTGTCGCGATTTCTTTCTCGCTTGTTGGATTGAAAGAAAAGGAGAGGAGTGCCAGAAAATTGGGGGTCAGAAATTGCTGGCTGATAAAGGAGTCTGATCCAAACTAGAGCGAATGTTGCGGACTTTGTCAGAAAAGAATACAGAAAATAAGTGTACACACACACACATACACACACACACACACACACACACACACACACACACACACACTCACACACAGAACAGCAGCAGCAGTGGACCACTCCATTAAATTTTCATGGACAAGTCCAGGTGATGACGGTGATGGGGGTGGAAAGCAGTGGAGCGGAAAATGAAGAGAGACCAGTGCCGCCCTCTGCCGGTCACGGCCAACACTCTTCACTCATTATCGCCCCTCCTCAATATCCCCTCCCCCCACCCCCACCCTCCCCTCCAACCACCCACATACACACACACCTTTTTTTCGCACTTTTCTCCCTCCTATTCCTGGTAGTTTATTTTTCTATTCGCATTTATGCATGTTGCGAACGCACGCACAGAGAGAGAGAGAGAGAGAGAAGAGAGAGAGAGAGAGAGAGAGGTGGGGAGAGAGAGAGAGAGAGAGAGAGAGAGAGAGAGAGATGATGGATGGACAAAGAGAGAAAGGGACAGAGAGGGGTTTGGGTGGGAATTTCTTTTTGTTTCTTTCTTTTTTCCTCTAAATTCAACGTACAGCTCACCTGCATGCTTGCTTACTTGCTCGCTCACTTGCTTATTACTTACTTGCTTAGTTAGTGACTGACTTACTCATGAACTTACTAGCAAAACACAGACAAGCAGAGGTAAAGAGAGCAAGCAAGCAAGCAAGCAAGCAAGCAGAGACATGCAAACCGCATAACTGATATGAAGAGTAAATAAATGAAGAATAAACATTTTTAAATCCCCATACTTTTCTCTTTGTTTGTTGCCCTTCAGCCCAAGGCAGTCAGTCAAACTTTAAGGTCATAGCTACGTTCATATCAGGCAAAGTGGTTTATGTACACACAAACGTGTTTACCTTCCCGTTTACACACACACACACACACACCCACACACACACACACGTGTGAGCGCGCGCGTGCGCACGAATGCATGCACACACACACATGCCCGCTTGTACATACTTACATACACACATATATTTACATACACATATATTACATACATATACACAGATGCACACACAGACATACATACGCACACACAGACACAAACACAAAACACACACATCCATCCATCCATCCATCCATTACTGCATCCATTTTCTCCCTGGATCCCCAAACATTTCTAGCACTTGAGGTTAAACTGGTTGGTTGTTTTTGACATCCATTTCCTTCCCTCTTTAATCTCACCCACCCACTCACCCACCCACCCACTCACCTGCTCACTCACTTGCTTATTACTTACTTACTTGCTTACTGAGTGACTGACTGACTTATTAACTTAATAGCAAACCACAGACAAGGTAGATGTAAAGAGAGCAAGCAAGCAAGCAGACAGACAGACAGAGACACCCCAGAAAGAGGGAGGGAGGGCGAAATGAGCTGGCCTCGTGTAGGTGTTTGAGGCAAGGAGAGAGAGAGAATGCTGATTGTGAGGGACTGTTCAGAGAGGATAGCACCTGCCCCGATTATTTACTGATTGTGTGGAGGAAGAGAGAGAGAGAGAGAGAGAGAGAGAGAGAGAGAAGAGAGAGAGGAGAGAGAGAGAGAGAGAGAGAGAGAGAGACAGAGAGAGAGAGAGACAGAGAGAGAGAGAGACGACAGAGAGAGAGAGAGAGGCATGAATAAATAAATAAATAAGACATTATCTACCTCCTTCCTATGGTTATGGCCGACCTTGTCTTTGTCTTCAGACTTTGTACTGGACTCTTCTGCCAGTCTCTGTCTGTCTGTCTGTCTGTCTGTATGAATGTATGTATGTATGTCTTTGTGTGTGGGCGTGTGTGTGTGTAAAACAGACTTCTCAATCAATCAATCGCACGCAGAACATCTTGCGCACACGTTAAATCCTGTTCCGCTTTTCGTAAGAGTAGGCCATTGTGTGCCGGTGGGAACGGATAACAAAATTTACAAAACCGCACACACACGGGGACTGGATGTAAAAAATCACATAAGTGCTTATTCCATTATCCTCGATATAAAACAATAAAAATTAAAAATAAAAATAAATAAATAAATAAATCTATCTATCTATCTATCTATCTATCTATCTATCTATCTATCTATCTATCTATCTATCTATCTATCTATCTATCTATCTATCTATCTCTCTATCTATCTGTAGACACACAGACAGACAGGCAGGCAGGCAGCATGGTGGAATGGACTGCAAGGTGTTACCCACAGGTCAGAGACAAGACAAGACAGACAGACAGGCAGGCAGGCAGGCAGGCAGACAGACAGACAGACAGACAGACAGGCAGGCAGGCAGGCAGGCAGGCAGGCAGACAGACAGACAGACAGACAGACAGGCAGGCAGGCAGGCAGGCAGGCAGGCAGGCAGACAGACAGACAGACAGACAGACAGGCAGGCAGGCAGGCAGCATGGTGGAACGGACTGCAAGGTGTTATCCACAGGTCAGAGACAAGACAAGACAGACAGACAGGCAGGCAGGCAGGCAGGCAGGCAGGCAGGCAGGCAGGCAGGCAGGCAGACAGACAGACAGACAGACAGACAGGGAGGGAGGGAGGGAGGGAGTGCTGTGTGGAGGCCGGGCTGTTGTTGTTGTGAGGGCCAAACACCTGCCTGTCACCCAGTAAAAGAACAGAGGGGGCAGTAAAGGAGGAGACATTATCTGCCCCTTTTCCAGGGCCTTGTCCGTTTTTTGGTTGTTTTTTTTAAATGTTTTCTTCTGGATGATTCGGTGTGTCCTCTGTGTGTGTGTGTGTGTGTGTGTGTGTGTGTGTGTGTGTGAGTGAGGTGAGTGAGTGAGTGAGTGAGTGTGTGGGTGTGTGTGTGAGTGAGTGAGTGAGTGAGTGAGTGAGTGAGTGAGTGAGTGAGTGTGTGTGTGTGAGTGTATGTGTGTGACTGTACTATGAGTGTGTGAATGTAAATGTATTCGCACATACGCTTCCGTATTTCTAAAGCAATGAGAAACAACAACAACAAGAACAACAAGAACACACATTTCATCATCATCATCATCATCACCGTCATCCTCCTCCTCCTCTTCCTCCTCATCGTCATCTTGTAAATCTTGCTTACTCATACTCGAGGACCGTCATGTCACCATTCTGTCGCCCTCTTCCCATCCCCTCTCCCTTCCACCACCCCTCCCTCCTCCCCCCTCCCCAAGAATGTAAATGACCCCCACCACCACCCACACTCCACAAGTGATCTGGGGCCCATCTCAAGTGGCGCTGGCTAGGCTGTGTGTGTGAGTTGTTTGTCCGTCGTGTTCAACGATGACCTCCAAAACAGCAGAGGAGGCAGCTGCTGTTTCGGAAACTGGGCAGAAATTTGATTATAGTGGAGATGCCTTGCCCACAGTACATCCCCACTCTCTCGGCCAAGTGGGCATAAGGACAGTCAGCGTTGGAGATGTTCTCCAAAGGCCAACCAGCCCCCAGGGCTGCAGCAGCACATAAAGGACTGTGCGAGTCAAGCCTCCTAGTCAGAGAGTCATAGCCGATCACTAAAGACTAAAGCTGTAAAGTGGAATTCCATGAGTGGGAAAGAAAGCCACTGGACATACTACAGCCTCTTCTCACTTTGCTGTTGTTGCCCCCAGCGTCAATGGTTTCACCAAGAACTGGGACAAAGGCCAGGCGCCAGAGCTGGCTAGGCTACAGATCGGCCTGCTGCTCTGTCAGTGAAGGACAACGCCTTTCTCCTTGTGCAGTCATTGGCGGCCTTCAGGTCGCTCCATCTCATGGATTCACCAAGTGTACATCAATCATTTAGGATTGTTCTTTCACCCAGGAGGTAGCAGACATTTCGGATGAGACTAGAAACCGAGGCCCCGTGTGCGAACGCACGCAGAACATCTTGCGCACACGTTAAATCCTGTTCCGCTTTTCGCAAGAGAAGGCCATTGTGTGCCGGTGGGAACAGATGACAGAATTGACAAAACCGCATACACACGGGGACTTGATGTAAAAATAAAAGCACATCAGTGCTTATTCCATTATCCTCGATATAAAAGTATAAAAAATAAATAGATAACCGAGTAGATATTATAATGATTTATTTGTTTTTTACCAGTTAGGAGCTGGTGTTTTCAACTACTCTTGTGTAAAACTCGATATATCTTTTCTTGATCGGTTAGCACCCAGAACATCTTGCGCACACGTTAAATCCTGTTCCGCTTTTCGTAAGAGTGGGCCATTGTGTGCCGGTGGGAACAGATGACAGAATT
>CM054167.1:37324643-37329643 GCA_028751875.1 Rapana venosa | reverse complement strand
CTCATTCTCTGAGTCATACTGCGTAACCGTCTTTCTTGAGATGTTTAAAGTATTTCTGAGTTTGACTTGTCAAACCTGACCTGTCAGCCTGTCTGTCTGTCTGTCAGTCTGTCTGTTTGTCTGTTTGATACTGGCTGTCTGTCTGATCCTGCCTGTCTGTCTGTCTGTTTGATCCTGCCTATCTGTCTGTTTGATCCTGCCTGTCTGTCTGTCTGTTTGATCCTGCCTGTCTGTCTGTTTGATCCTGCCTGTCTGTCGGTTTGATCCTGCCTGTCTGTTTGTCTGTCTGATCCTGTCTGTCTGTCTGTCTGATCCTGCCTGTCTGTCTGATCCTGCCTGTCTGTTTGACCCTGCCTGCTGTCTGTCTGATCCTGCCTGTCTGTTTGTCTGTTTGATCCTGTCTGTCTGATCCTGCCTGTCTGTCTGTTTGACCCTGTCTGTCTGTTTGTCTGTTTGTTTCCTGTCTGTCTGTCTGAACTGCCTTTTTCTGTTTGTCTGATCCTGTCTGTCTGTTGATCCTGCCTGTCTGTCTGGCTGTTTGATCCTGCCTGTCTGTTTGTGGGTTTCTGATTCTGTATGTCTGTTTGATCCTGTCTGTCTGTCTGTTGATCCTGCCTGTCTGATTCCTGTCTGTCTGATCCTGTCTGTCTGTCTGTTTGATCCTGTCTGTCGTCTGATCCTGCCTGTCTGTCACCCTGTCTGTCAGCCTGTCTGTCTGTCTGTTTGATCCTGTCTGTCTGTCTGTCTGTCAGCCTGTCTGTACGCCTGTCTGTTTGATCCTGTCTGTTTGATCCTGCCTGCCTGCCTGTCTGTCTGTCTGTCAGCCTGTCTGTCTGTCTGTCTGATCCTGCCTGAAAACCTCAAAGGCACAGCCCTCTCCTCCCTCCCCCATCAAACCTGCCCTTGTTCACATCCCCCATCATGGCTAATCAGAACAGAGCCATCTGCCCTGAAGACACAGGCCACCTCTTCAAAGCAGGGGGCTGAACTCATGTGGCCATTGTAGCAAAGATCCTTCTTTGTGTTTTATACACGTACCCTCCCCCACCCTCCCAAACACACACACATACACGCACGCACGCCCCACACAAAACTCAACTATTCCCCATCCGATCCAAATCTTAGTCTCAATGTCCAACCTTCCGATTATTTGGTGGTTTTACTCCCTTCTCTCTCTCTCTCTCTCTCTCTCTCTCTCTCTCTTTTCTCTTTTCTTCTTCTTTTCTCTCTCTCTCTCTCTCTCTCTCGCTCTCACCTTTATGCAAAAATACACACAACTTCAGAAAGAAAACCAGAACATTCATCTTGACTAAGTGACAGTTACACTGGCACGCAGTGGTACTTTCCTCGTTTATCTTATAGCCTTGCAAACATCCCAATACTCTGTGTATGTGTGTTGTTCTTGTTTTTGTTGTGCCATGTGTACATAATCATGCTTGTATTCCATTGACTTGCGTGCGTTTGTTATAATGTTTACTTCTGCGTGAAAAAGTGTGTGCGTGCGCAGCCAGATGGTACATTGAATAAGCAATGCATTTCAGTTTTTGTTTGTTATCAAGCCACCTATCTCATAACAACATCATCATCATGACCATCACCACCAATAATAACAAAATGAGGAATGCGTGCATATATACATGCATGCATGTGTGTATGATGTATGTTTGTTTGTATGTATGTATGTATGTATTATGTGTATGATGTATGTTTGTTTGTATGTATGTGCGTGTATGATGTATGTTTGTTTGTCGGTATGTATGTGTGTATGTGTGTGTAGAAAAGGGAGATGGAAAGATAGACAGACAGACAGACAGACAAACAAGCAATCATGTAGACATTCCGACAGACAGTCAGACAGACAGACAGGAAAACCCTTAGAGGCAGAAACCAGAGAGACAGAAACACAGACATGCAAAATAAAGTGTCGATTTATCGATGTTTTTTTCATCATTGGGATTTAGGCCGAGGCCATTAGGTGTAGGTGACATCCATTAACAACATTATCAGTGCACACATACGCACACAAACATACGTGCGTGCGCGCACACACGCACTCTCTCTCTCTCTCTCTCTCTCTCTCTCTCTCTCTCTCTCTCTCTCTCTCTCTCTCTCTCTCTCTCTCTCTCTCTCTCTCTGGATTTTTCCTTTGTTTCTTTGTTTTGTTGACAGTCCCTAATCAGGACAAGGGCCGGATGAAAAAAAAAGTATGCGTATGCTTATTCTGTTACCCTTGAAAAATAAAGATGTATTCATTCATTCATTCTCTCTTCTCTCTCTCTCTCTCTCTCTCTCTCTCTTCTCTCTTCTCTCTCTCTCTCTCTCTCTCTCTCTCTCACTCACTCTCTGTCCCCTGTGTGCGAAGGGCACGTAAAAAATCTTGCACACAAGGTTAACACCTGCTCGGCACCAGTACACCAGTTGTGTTAACAAAATTTACAAAAACCACATGCACACGGGGTTTGGATGTTAACCCTCTCCCCCCACCCACCCCTCCCCCACATAAGTCCTTATTTCGTTATCCTTGAAATGGAATAATAACGAGAAAATAAATAATCTCTCTCTCTCTCACGCACACAACATACAACGCACACTCTCTCTTGCTCTCTTTCACTGTCACACACACATATATACACAGAGAGATTTCAAGATTTCAAATGTTTAATGTGTTTTGGCCATGGCCATAGGCATAGAGAGAGAGAGAGAGAGAGAGAGAGAGAGAGAGAGAGAGAGAGAGAGAGAGAGAATGTGTGTGTCCTTCTCACTGTTAGACAAAGACACAGACATAGACACGGACATACACAGACGCACAGACACAGACGCACAGACACATACACACACAATGAATGTATGTAGAAGGAAGGTGGCAGGATGGTTAAGACGTTCGCCTGCCAACAAGTAAACCGTGAGGTTCTGGGTTCGATTCCCAGCCTCGCACTTTCTTCCCAGTTTGACCCAAAAAATCGAACTGAATGTCAAAGTCCTTCGGATGAGACTACAAACCGAGGTCCCGTGTCCGAACGCACGTAGAACACCTTGCGCACACGTTAAATCCTGTTCCGCTTTTCGGAAGAGTAGGCCATTGTGTGCCGGTGGGAACAGATGACAAAATTTACAAAACCGCATACACACGGGGACAGGATGTAAAAAAACCCACACGAGTGCTTATTCCATTATCCTCGATATAAAAGAATACATAAATAAATAAATAAATAAACACAAGGAGGGCAGATGCTTCAGGGGAGGTAACTCTGCACGCCCCTTCAGCGTGGCTGAGTTACTTGTCCCTCAGTGGTGCGGTGAATGCAGTGCACGCACCCCTTGCTCATCACAACTGCCCCGCTGGTCAATACTGGTGTCTGGCATAGATCTGTCTGCGCTCCTTACAGCCAAAGAGGGCTTGCAATGAAACAGCCACTTGGAGAGGGAAGCGTGCTAGTTACAGGGGGCGGAAGGAGGAGGAGGGAGGAGGAGGAGAGAGAGAGATGAGAGGGGAGAAGAGAGAGAGAGAGAGAGAGAGAGAGAGGGGAGAGAAAAGAGAGAGAGAGAGAGAGAGGGGAGAGAGACGCTTTGACGCTTTGACCAATTTATTGTCATTGCCCAAAGTGGCCTATTGACAAGGGGTTATACACGACTTTCTTTTTTAAATACAAAAAAAATACAAGAAAATCACATGATGCATTTAACGTAACGAATCCAAAAAAAAACCCAAAAAAGAGCTCTTATGAACGGATACGACTTTAAGCTGTGACGTAAACTCAGTTTCAAAAAGAAACACAAAGTAATAACAAGGATGAACAATAAAAACCAATAAGCAATAACTAAAATAATGAAAAGAACATTCTAGAATGCATATTAGACCATCCATTGACATTGTATGTGAAATTTCAAAAAATATTTTTTGCTGGAGACTACAGCGTAATTATAAATGTTTTTTTATGTGTTTCACAAAATGCTGGAGTTTACATAATATAAATGTTACTTTAGTTTAGTCACAAATGTTAAAGCAATTGGAACTTAGCTGAATTTTAATTTCAGTGCTTCAGCAATAAACTTGCAACCTTTTTTGATACAAATCATCATCGGCGATAAGAAAAAAAAAAAATTCTTCCCTTGGGAAAGTTTCTAGATTGGAACCCCACAGTTTTCACGTATGGAAAATAGTTTGACAATGAAACGGAAATGCACTTCATCATCAAAAATAAACCACACAAGGGCAGGGGAACTGTGGGACGCCAGGTTGAAACCATCTTTTGTTTGCATTGAAGCCGGTGTTCTTAGTCGAAATCTTGCATAAATTATCGAGCCTTTTGCCCCGTGATATTCGAAGTATTTTTCAGTTTGAAAAGCACAAAAAAACAAAAAAAACCAGCAGTTTTTATCTTTCTTTCCAGCCCCGAGTCCAATTTTGTTTAAATGAACAAATGGCGTCTTTCAATCAGAAAAAACCCTGCTCGCTACCTCTTCCTGAACAACCACACGATTCCAAAACCCTTTTTCTGAAAAAAAAATTTTTTAAATTGATATCCCCAATTTCTTCTTCCCAGCCCCCATTTGTATAACCTATGTCATAAGACTGCCTAAAATAACGGACCCGGAATTTCAGTAGTTTTAGCCAGTATTTAATACATTTAACAGACGTTCGATTTTTAAAAGGATATTTTCCCTTTTTCCCCATATAGTCGTATTGACAAATGGATTGGGCATTTAAGAAACTTTTGATAGCAATGTAGTTTTTTTCTTTTGTGGATTAACATAAGCCCCCAATTTCGAGCATTGAAAGTAAAGGTTCTTTTTAAAACAAAAAATTTCCAAAATAAAAAAATCTACTGAATTCAGTTTTCGAAAACTTTTTTAAGATTTCGATTACACCTTTTTTTTTTCCTGCAACATTCACGCCATGCACATTCAAACTTGCTTCTTTAAAAGCATCCCTGGGGTCTTATAAGAATTCACGACTTTCATTTCAGCATTTCCATAAAACCATTTTTTCACGCACTGAT
>CM054167.1:37317143-37319643 GCA_028751875.1 Rapana venosa | reverse complement strand
CTTGTAATCTGAGAGCAGTGTAACTGACTGTCATGTGTTCAAACCCGTTCATTTCGGCAGACCAAAAGCTTTAGCAGCTACTGATGTAAGGTCTACCAGTGTCTACATCAAAATGATAAATATGTTTAGAAATGTTATGAGGTTGTGTTTGACACTGACAAGCTCTTAGTATAGTACATCAGCCTGCACTCTCCTTTACAGGAAAAAAAATTGTCTGAAGTCAGAGTATGGCTGCCTAAATGACGACGTACCTAAAAAAAACAGTCACACACGCAAACTTCTTATCCAGTGTGTACTTACGACCTCACAATGATTCTCGGGGTGTCGTGAGTGAGTCAAGAGTGCATGTTGTGGGTGACCCCCACGCTGCTAAACTGGGAAACACGCAACCACACACACAAAAAAACCAGCAACAAACCCCTTATTGACATCAATCTTGTTAGCGACACAGCACCTGGTAAGGAGTCATCTGGGGTGCACACACACACATGCACACACACACAACACACACACACACACACACAACACACACACACACATACACATACACACACACACACAGACACACACACATACACACACAACACACACAGACACACACACACACACACACACACACCGACACACACACACACACACAAACACACACACACACACAGAGCAACAACAACAACAACAAGCTGTTATCTGCTGATAATGATGATAGTGTCTTCACTCAGATATGGGCAGTCAAGACTTAGGCCGGTCTAGGGGACAAATTATGCTCCCTGAACTGAATGAAAACAGCAACAGCAGGCAACTGTGGAGTGTCACTTTGTGGCTCAGACCGCTTTGTTCTCAACCCATTGCTGCCAAAGAATACTTCACGTTAGTGAGCCTTTGTAGCGCACGCACACACACATGCATACACACGGGGACTGGATGTAAAAAAAGCACACGAGTGTTTATTCCATTATCTTCGATACAAAAGAATAAAACAAAATAAAACACAAACACACGCACACACGCGCGCGCGCACACACACACATACATATATATGCACAAGCATATAATCACGTATAAGCACATGCACACACGCACACAGTACATATTATTCAACCCTATAAAAACTTGACCATCTACGTTCAACTGCACGCTTACAAAAGCGATTATTCATATTCACGCACGAAATAATTATATCTACACACATACACGCATACAGTACGTACTCTCTCACACACACACGAACACACACAAGACACTGGCATTCACATGCACACAAAAACAATTAAAAGAAAACCCACAAACATATGAACACGTCTTCATACTCACGCAGGGAGGAAGAAGAAGAAGAAGAAGAGAGAGAGAGAGAGAGAGAGAGATGAGAGGAGAGAGGAGAGGAGGAGAGAGAGAGAGATGAGGAGAGAGGAGGAGAGAGAGAGAGAGAGAGAGAGAGAGACAGACAGACAGACAGACAGACAGACAGACAGACAGACAGACAGAGAGAGAGAGTGAGAGAGAGGTAGAGACAGACAGTCAATCGGACAGACCGACATACAGGGCAGGCTCGATCAAACTAGACTACACTAGACTACACTACGCTGCACTACATTAGACTATGCTACACTGGACTACACTAGGCCCCACTAGACTACACTAGACTACACTACACTGCACTAGGCCACACTAGACTACACTAGACTACATTACACTGCACTAGGCCCAACTAGACTACACTAGACTACTCTACGCTGCACTACACTACACTAGACTACACTAGACTACATTACACTGCACTAGGCCACACTAGACTACACTAGACTACACTACACTAGACTACACTAGACCACTGCACTAGGCCACACTAGACTACACTAGACTACACTACACTAGACTACACTAGACTACACTACACTAGACTACACTAGACTATACTAGTTACACTACACTGCACTAGGCCACACTAGACTACACTAGCTGCACTACACTACGCTAGGCTACACTAGACTACACTACACTAGACTACACTAGACTACACTAGACTACACTACACTAGACTACACTAGACTACATTACACTGCACTAGGCCACACTAGACTACACTAGCTGCACTACACTACACTAGGCTACACTAGACTACACTACACTAGACTACACTAGACTACACTACACTAGACTACACTACACTAGACTACACTAGACTATACTAGTTACACTACACTGCACTAGGCCACACTAGACTACACTAGGCTGCACTACACTACACTAGACTACACTAGGCTACACTACACTAGACTACACTAGACTACACTGCACTAGGCCACACTAGACTACACTAGGCTGCACTACACTACACTAGACTACACTAGGCTACACTACCCTATGGCAGTACCACCCCATAGCCTACCCCCAGTTTCCAGATGAGTGGGCAGCAGCAATAGAGGTGGTGGGGGTTGACTGTATCACAAAGTGTCCATCACCACACCTGTCTTAATCCACCCTTGCCCACTTAACCTGTATG
>CM054167.1:37304643-37312143 GCA_028751875.1 Rapana venosa | reverse complement strand
GCAGCAGCAGCAGACTTCACTGACCCTCCGGCCACACAGTGACCACTGTCTGTAGGCTTCTTCATTTTTAATTTTTTTTTTTTAATTATACCACTTAAAGTCACAAGATTTCTCTGCGTGAAATTCGAGCTGCTCTCCCCGGGGAGAGCGCGTCGCCACAAGAGCAGCGCCACCCTTTTTTTTCCTTTTGGTCTGCATTTGTTTCCCTGTCAGAGTGGCTTTTTTCTAAGAGTTTTTCCTCCGTGTGATTGCGTTTGTTTGTATGTTTCTTTATTAGTTTGCGCGCGCGCGTGCGTGTGTTATTTTTTATTTTTTTAAATTCTTTTATATCGAGGATAATGGAATAAGCACTTACGTGCTTTTTTACATCCTGTCCCAGTAGCAATTTTGTGAATTCTGTCATCCGTTCCCACCGGCACACAATGGCCTACTCTTACGAAAAGCGGAACAGGAATTAACGTGTGCGCAAGATGTTCTGCATGCGTTCGCACACGGGGCCACGGTTTCTAGTCTCATCCGAAGGACTTGTGTGTGTGTGTGTGTGTGTGTGTGTGTGTGTGTGTGTGTGTGTGTGTGCGTGCGTAAGTGCGCATGGAGAACAAAGCAAAACATCACGCAAACCTCAAAACAACACCTCCCCACCACCACCACCACCACCCTACCTTTCCACTCAATTACCATTCATACCCCATAATAGGCACAAAACAAGGTTTCCCCCCCCCCCCTCCCTCCCACACTTCCCCTCCCTCCCTCCACTGCAGGCATAAACTTCTGCGGTAACTGGAGATCCACTGTCACAGCACCCCACATAGTACAGGCGACACAGATTAATTAAAATGATTAATCACCTCTACACCCTATTACTCCCCCCCTCTCTCTCTCTCTCTCTGTCTGTCTGTCTCTCTCAGAACAAAGCAGGCACGAGCCGTAAGTAGAGCAGAACTGACGGACAGACAGACGGACAGGCAGACAGACAGGCAGGCAGGCTGATATTCTCATGTTTCTATGCTTGTTTCCGCCTTTCTGCTATCAGGTGTCTTTATTGTTTGTGCACGTCATATTATTTCCTTGACTACACGGTGTGTGTGTATGTGTGTGTGTGAGTGTGTGTGTGTGTGTGTGTGTTTGAGTGTGTGTGGTGTGTGTGTGTGTGTTTTTGAGTGTGTGTGTGTGGTGTGTGTTTTGCACGTGCACCGAGTATGTGTGTGTGTTTATTATTGCGTTGTGTTTTTGGCGTGTGTTTGTATGTGTTGTAACTCTACCGCCATGTGTTGGTGTGTATTATTATTTATATGATGGGTGAGTGAGTGAATGAGAGAGAGAGGTGAGTGAGTGTGTGTGTATGTGTGTGTGTGTGTATGTATGTATGTTGTGTGTGTGTGTGTGTGTGTGTGTAGAAAGAACGAAGAGAGGAAAGCAGGGAAGCAAGCTTGTGTGTTTCTGTGTGGGAGTACATGCGAATCTCTCTCTCTCTCTCTCTTCTCTCTCTCTCTCTCTCTCTCCCACACCACACACACACACACACACACACACACACACACACACACACACACACAGAGTCAACTTGCACACACACATGCGCACACACACACAGAGGCACTGTCTTTAAACCTTCACCTCTCTCCTCCACCCCCCACACAGACACAATACAGGACTAACCTACATACACCAAAACCAGGTAAGTCACATCAGGCTGTTGGCACGATTACGCCATCACTCTGACTACAATGACAACAGGTACAGCGTTTGATTATGATCATTATCTCCCCTTCCACCCTGACTTTCAGGTAAAGGTTACACACTGATTTTTAGGGTTGGAGATTTCAGACATTGTTTCAGGTATCAGCTATACACTGAATTTGAGGGCAGAATATTTCAGACATTGTTTCAGGTAAAGTCTACACACTGAAGTTGAGGGCAGGAGATTTCAGAAATTGTTTCAGGTATCAGCTATACACTGAATTTGAGGGCAGGATATTTCAGACATTGTTTCAGGTATAGGTTACACAGTGAACTTCAGGACAGGAGATTTCAGACATTGCTTGTAAGGTTCAGAGCAACTAACAGGATTTTTGTGTTTGGGGTTTTTTTGTCTATTTTTTTTCTAAGGGGAGGAATGGGGATTTTTAAAAAAATCATTTAAAGAAAATACAAGTAAATCTCTGAGTGTGTGTGTCTGTGTTTGTTTGTTTGTTGTTGTTGCTTCGACTTTACATCTGTTCACTCAATATGTGTGTGTGCATGCGTGCGCACATGAGTTTGTGTGTTTGCGCACGTGCATGTGTATGACAGAATTAGAAAGACGGTGCGAAAATGGGGAGTAAGGACAGAAAAGAGAGAAAATGAGGGAAAGGAAAACAGAGAGAAAAGAAGAGAAAGAGAAGGGGAGACAGGATACAAAGAAAGAGACAGAGACAGACAGACTAGAGAGAGAAAGACAGACAGACAGACAGAGAAGCAGGGACCAGCAAAGGCAAGAGAGATATTCAGAGCGAAACCAACGTTTCCTGTGCTCAGGGAAACAATGACATGCACAGCTGCTGACACATGTGCCCACTCGACGGGGGACACTGGGAAAGAAACAATAAAATGCAGAAAAATACTTCAAAAGCATGTGTACTCTGTGTGTGTGCGTGTGTGTGTGTGTGTGTGTGTGTGTGTGAGTGAGAAAGAGAAAGAGAGAGGCAGAGGCAGAGAGAGAGAGAGGGGGGCAGCAACTACAGAAATAGAGAAGACACAGAGATAAAGATTGTGCTGATACACAATACCTTGAGGGGAAAAAAATGTATGCAACGTAGCACTTTGAAATCAGGTGGGAAATCTTACCCATCCACCCACTTCAAACACACACACACACACACACACACACACACACACACACACACACGCACACGCACACACACACCGTGCGCACGCGCATGCAAAACAACAAAAATTACAATAACAAAAAAACACTAGCTCATGAAACATCACACTAGACTAGATAATATCAATCAATTGTGCACTGTCATACTCTCTCTCTATTTATGTATACCTCTAACTCCTCCTCCTCTTCCTCCTCATCTTGAATGATTCCTAGGTTTGATGATGAATGGAACAGTGGGTATATCGGGGTAAATTCCCACCCCCAATACCAATGATTATAATAATAATCACCATCCTCCTCCTCCCCCCCATCATCATCATGGCTACATATGAACAGCTGCATACTAGCAGCCCAATAAAGAACTTGGGAGTGATGAAGGTGGTTGTTACTCTCTTCAATACCCACCATCATCTTGACTTGGTCTAGTCTGTTAAAGTGGGTCGTCCTCTCTTTAATAAAGGACTTTGTCTACTCTGTAAAAGGACTTTGTCTAGTCTGTAAAAGTGGGTCGTCCTCTCTTTAATAAAGGACTTTGTCTACTCTGTAAAAGGACTTTGTCTAGTCTGTAAAAGTGGGTCGTCCTCTCTTTAATAAAGGACTTTGTCTACTCTGTAAAAGTGGGTGTTCTCTTCAATAAAGGACTGTGTCTAGCTGTAAAAGTGGGTGGTCCTCTCTTTAATAAAGGGCTTTGTCCAGTCTGTAAAAGTGGGTGGTCCTCTCTTTAATAAAGGGCTTTGTCCAGTCTGTAAAAGTGGGTGGTCCTCTCTTTAATAAAGGGCTTTGTCCAGTCTGTAAAAGGACTTTGTCTAGTCTGTAAAAGGACTTTGTCTAGTCTGTAAAAGTGGGTGGTCCTCTTTTCCAAAGCTGGTGTGTCTTTGGCGCTGTAACCAGCTCTGCTTTCTACAGTCCCCTTCTGCATGCATGGACATTTAGGACCCCTATTATAGCCTATGACTATGTGCATCTGTCTGTCTGTTTCCCCGCCCCCTCTCTCTGTTACCCCTCTCTGGTCTTACTGATCAATATGATGTACTTATATTGAAGTGTGAAAGAGTGTGTGTGTGCGAGTCAGAGTGAGTGTGTGCGTGTGTGCATGTGTTTGTGTATATTCATGTGTATGTGTGTATATTCATGTGTATCTGTGTGTGTGTTATGTGTGAGTGTGCGTATGCATGCACATATACATGTATGCACCTATCACTAAGTAGTTGCAAATTTTATTTTTATTTCTGCTCACCGCCTTCCCCACCCACCCTTACATCACCATCAGCATGGCACCCCTCCTCCACCCTCCCCCCTCCAGCTCTCTTTTCTTCCTCTTTCTTGTTGTGTAGTCTGTTGATCCCCCAAGCCCAATTACTTCGAGCTTCATTTTCCCCATCCAGTGACGTTTTCCCTTCACCCAATATTCCTCCTCCCCTGTTACATCTCCATGCTGTATTTCTGCCAGGCTTTTCTCGCCTCTGCCTCTTTGTCACCGGCTGATGGTGGCCACGACAGCAACCACTACAGGAGGCTGTAGATGGAGAACAGCATTGATTTTTGTGGCGACAGCTGGGGGGCACAGTCAGCTACATCTTGCTTGATTCAGCTTGCTTTCTTTCTGTCTCTGACCTGCTTAGGGCTGTCGTTGCTTTCAGAGTTATGAAGGGTTTTCTTTGTTTCGAATCTCTTTCGCTTTCCATCGTTTTCTTTTCCTTGCGTTGTGATTTTAACACAGAGTTTCTTTGTTATAAGAAGTACTCTTGTGCCAGTATGTTGGGACAGTGTCGATTTATGTGCATGGGTACATACATGCGAGTTCTTTCCTGCCTGCCTCCTACCCAGATGCTATCGTGCGCGTACGCACACACTGAAGTAACCAGTAAAAGGGACAGATACAAGCAGGCTATCTGACGATGGAACCATCAGCCAGTTTCTTCAATACACTTGCCAATATAATGCCTCTCCTTCAAACAAATGCAAACAAATTTCGAGCCTGCTGTTTTCTCAGCCCAAGAGGTTACTTCATTTTCCTAGTTTAAGAGTATTTTTGGCGTGCACGAGCGCCGGTGTGTGCGTATGAGTGAGTTTGTGTGTGTGTGTGTGTGTGTGTGAGATTTCTTAAAGTTACTAGACCTTAAAGAAACACATAACTTCCTAACAGACACAGACAGACTCTTTCTCTCCAAGTTGTGCTTCTCAAGCCTCCCCAGTCCAAAGCCTGTGTGTATGTACGTATGTGTGTGTATGTGTGTATGTATCTATGTGTATGTATGAGTATATATATGTGTATGTTTGTATGTATGTGTGTATGTATATATGTGTAACAGAGTGGAGATATTTGATCAGCCAAGACTCTGTACAACTTCTCAGCTACGACAGCACAGTATGATGTGGCCTCTAAGAAAGAGGTTGCATAAATATTACATTTTACCGCGAGGGCAAGGTGTATACAACAGGCAGTTTTCAACCACCACCCAAGGAAACAGAGCGATGCACAATTTGCATGTGTGTCCCTAAATAGTAACACGTCGCTCTCATCGCATGGGAGGTCATCTTCTTACCACAACCATCACATTTATATGTATGCATGTGTGTATAGGTATGTATGTATGTGTGTATATAGGTATGTATGTGTGTGTATAGGTATGTATGTATGTGTGTATATAGGTATGTATGTGTGTATATAGGTATGTATGTATGTATGCATGTGTGTGTGTATATATGTATGTATGTATGTATACATGTATGTATGTACGTATGTACACGCATGTATGTCTGTATGTATGAGGGAGGGAGGGAGGACAGCTCAGTCAGTGCTTTGCAAGGCAGAGAGGGGGACAGGGATAGGGGCACGTCAGACTGCATGCAGCCTGTGGGGAAAGAAGGTAGGTGGAGAATGGGGGGGGGGGGGGGGGGGGGGGGGGGTTAAAAACGGGGCTGGGGACAGCACTGAACAAAGAGCCGGAGTTGTCACGGGTTATCGCTCTTTGTGCTGCTGGCGTCTTTTCAATCTTTGAATTATTGACAGGCACACGCAGATATGCATGTGAGTAGGCAAGTGTGTGTGTGTGTGTGTGTGTGTGTGTGTGTGTGTGTGTGTGTGTGTGTGTGTGTGTGTGTGTGTGTGTGTTTATTGCATAGACAGACAGACACACACACACACACACACACAATACCATATTCTTTTCAATCTGTTATATACAAACCCACCCTCCCACCACTCACACACCCAATCATATTCTTTTCAATCTGTTATTCCAAACCCACCCACCAACTCACACACTAACACACACACACACACACACACACACACACACACAACACACACACACACACACACACAGAGGCACGCCAACATTTCTCTCACTCGAAACAGGGCACAGTGACCCAGAGAGAACTATGTGTACAGATAAAGGAAAAGGGAGACACCTCTATGGCTTAAAGAGAGATTTCAATGCTTGCCTTTGTTTTCATGCATGCGTGTGTGTGTATGTGTGTGTGTGTGTGTGTGTGCGTGTGTGTGTGCGTGTGTGTAGATGTGGTTACTTTTCATCGAGGTAAACAACAAACACACTAAACTACACAGAAAGAGGAAGAACATAACAGTGGCAGAAATAGCAAACGCAGGTTACCAACCATAGGCCATTGTGTGCCGGTGGAAACAGAAGACAAAATTTACAAAACCGCAAATGCATGGGGCCTGGATGTAAAAAAGCACATAAGTGCTTATTCCATTATCCTCGATATAAAAGAATAAAGAATTTTTTTTTAAACCCATGCGTCCACTATGACAATTTTTCTGTGAACGCCACAAAGTTGAGAAAAAAGAAAAAGACAGGGAGGTGTAAGGAAAGGACAAACATTTTTGATATGTCAGGTGTGTAAGTAAGGACAAACATTGTTGATATGTCAGGTGTGTAAGTAAGGACAAACATTTTTGATATGTCAGGTGTGTAAGTAAGGACAAACATTGTTGATATGTCAGGTGTGTAAGTAAGGACAAACATTTTTGATATGTCAGGTGTGTAAGTAAGGACAAACATTGTTGATATGTCAGGTGTGTAAGTAAGGACAAACATTTTTGATATGTCAGGTGTGTAAGTAAGGACAAACATTGTTGATATGTCAGGTGTGTAAGTAAGGACAAACATTTTTGATATGTCAGTCCACACAGAGAAAGATGATACAGTCAAATGAGACTTCAAAACAAAACAAAACAAAGGCATATCTTAAGATCTCAAAATGAGAATTGTCAAAACACTAATCTTGCCTGCTTTGCTGTATGGGTCAGAATCCTGGATTTCCGGAAATTCGAAAGAGACCAAATGAACGCAGTGGTTATGTGGTTCTACAAGTGACTTCTGGGAGTCAAACAGACAGAAGGAAGGAAGGTGGCAGGATGGTTAAGACGTTCGCTTGCCAAGTGACATCTGGGAGTCAAACAGACAGAAGGAAGGAAGGTGGCAGGATGGTTAAGACGTTCGCTTGCCAAGTGACATCTGGGAGTCAAACAGACAGAAGGAAGGAAGGTGGCAGGATGGTTAAGACGTTCGCTTGCCAAGTGACATCTGGGAGTCAAACAGACAGAAGGAAGGAAGTGGCAGATGGGTAAGATGTTCGCTGCCAAGTGACATCTGGGAGTCAAACAG
>CM054167.1:37294643-37297143 GCA_028751875.1 Rapana venosa | reverse complement strand
CAGTATTTTCCCATACAACTCTTTCTGTTGTTGGCAATGACTCCTTTCACCGTCAAAAGACCTTAGGCCACAGGTGGTGCTTCCTCCCCACCTCAGAAAACAGCTCTCCGCCGACACCCTTTGATGTGCACGCGGCACCCAACCAGTCAAGGCGCCCGAAAGAGTTCGTGGGCAGTTTAACGTGTGTATGTCAACCGTCGCCTTTTGTCGTAGCTGTTAGAAAAAGGCTGCCGTTTTTTGTCTGTCGATCTGTCTTGAAGTGAGAGGAGGTTGTATTGTGTTGTGAGGTTGACAAGCAATCACGAGGTTATGAGTTCAATTTCCTCAAATTGGTTGTACTGGTTGTCTGCCACATGTAGTAGGGGGGGGGGGGGGGGGCACCATTTTATGCAATGAAAAGACTGATATGTAGAAAAGAAAAAAGAATTGAGAGAGAGAGAGAGTGTCGCACACACACACACACAAATTCTAGTAGGTTCCGAAGCGTTGGTCTTTATTGTTTAGATTTGTGTAGAGTAGCATTTGAATTTTAACAGGTTCCACTGTTCATATAGCACGCAGGCTCCAATGTCTGTACTTGACTAGTCCATTCTTTCACATATTCTACAGGTTGCAGTGTTGATATTCTGCAGGTTGCAGTGTTCATATTCTACAGGTTGTAGTGTTCATATTCTACAGGTTGCAGTGTTCATATTCTACAGGTTGCAGTGTTCATATTCTACAGGTTGTAGTGTTCATATTCTACAGGTTGCAGTGTTCATATTCTACAGGTTGCAGTGTTCATATTATACAGGTTGCAGTGTTCATATTATACAGGTTGCAGTGTTCATATTCTACAGGTTACAGTGTTCATATTCTACATGCTGCAGTGTTCATAATCTACAGGTTGCAGTGTTCATATTCTACAGGTTGCAGTGTTCATATTCTACAGGTTGTGGTGTTCATATTCTATAGGTTAGAGTGTTCATATTCTACAGGTTGTGGTGTTCATATTCTACAGGTTGTAGTGTTCATATTATACAGGTTGTGGTGTTCATATTCTACAGGTTGTAGTGTTCATATTCTACAGGTTGTAGTGTTCATATTCTACAGGTTGTGGTGTTCCTATTCTACAGGTTACAGAGTTCATATTCTACAAGTTGCAGTGTTCATATTCCTTCAGGTGACAGTGTTGATATTCTACATGCTGCAGTGTTCATAATCTACAGGTTGCAGTGTTCATATTCTACAGGTTGCAGTGTTCATATTCTACAGGTTGTGGTGTTCATATTCTATAGGTTCATATTCTACAGGTTGTGGTGTTCATATTCTACAGGTTGTAGTGTTCATATTATACAGGTTGTGGTGTTCATATTCTACAGGTTGTAGTGTGCATATTCTACAGGTTGTAGTGTTCATATTCTACAGGTTGTGGTGTTCCTATTCTACAGGTTACATAGTTCATATTCTACAAGTTGCAGTGTTCATATTCCTTCAGGTGACAGTGTTGATATTCTACAGATGGCAGTGTTGATATTCTACAGATTACAGTGTTCATATTCTACAGGTTACAAGTGTGATTCATACACACACACACAAACGCGCACACACACGCGCGCGCGCATGCACAGTTATAGCAAACAAGAAACACTATAATTTCGCTTTTGTGTGGGCAAGGCAACCAGTGCTAGTTCTTTGATGACTGAGGGATCCATGTGCTTTGTTTACTCTCTCTCTCTCTCCCTCCCTCCCCCCTCTCTCTTTCCCTCTCTCTCCCCCTCTCTAAATATAAAGGAAGGAGGGTGGCAGGATGGTTAAGCCGTTCGCCTGCCAAAAAGTAAACCGTGAGGTTGTGGGTTCGATTCCCAGCCTCGCCCTTTCTTCCTAGTTTGACAAAAATATCGAACTGAATGTCAAAGTCCTTCGGATGAGACTATAAACCGAGGCCCCGTGTGCGAACGCATGCAGAACATCTTGCGCACACGTTAAATTCTGTTCCGCTGTTCGAAAGAGTAGGCCATTGTGTGCCGGTAGGAACAGACGACAAAATTTACAAAACCGCATACACACGGGGACTGGATGTAAAAAAGCACATGAGTGCTTATTCCATTATCCTCGATATAAAAGAATAAATAAATAAATAAATAAATAAAAGAATAAATAAATATTGTTTCTATCAACATGAACTGAAATATTACATTTTGACTTATACCGATTTTGACGTATACCAACAACAAATATGTTATGCAGTCAATGGTTATCAAGTTCACAGTCCCAAAACATAATTCATTGCGGGTCATGATTCACAAGAATCGGTGGTTGGTCCAGTTTTAAAACTGCTAGAGATATATATATTTTTTATTCTTTCATATCGAGGATAATGGAATAAGCACTCATGTGCTTTTTTACATCCAGTCTCTGTGTGTATACGTTTTGTAAATTTTGTCATCTGTTCCCACCGGCACACAATGGCTTACTCTTCCGAAAAGAGGAACAGGATTTAACGTGTGCGCAAGATGTT
>CM054167.1:37272143-37289643 GCA_028751875.1 Rapana venosa | reverse complement strand
ACAGAGAGACAAAGAATACTACTGCACGCAATAAGAAGCCAGCTCCCTGTATAACTCAAGTGCGTGTCACAGAGGGTAAGCTATCGTAGTCCGACAAGTCAGCCCGATAAACCACCGTTGTGAAGCCTGAAGTTACCCCTAGGCCTAGCGTAGCTTTAAGGGGACGATCCATTAGCAGACAGGCTCAAAAAAGCTTCGTTTGTTCTGTTGAGTTAGAGCTGGAAGCAAATCACCAAGGCTAAAGTGTTGTTATACTCTGGAAATCAATGCTCTGCTGAGATTACCGTCATACATGACCAGCTTTCCGTGTAACGCTCTGTCCTGTCCTGTCCTGCCCTGCCCTGTCTCTGTCCTGTCCTGTCCTGCCCTGCCCTGCCCTGTCCTGCCCTGCCCTGCCCTGTCTCTGTCCTGTCCTATCCTGTCCTGTCCTGTCCTGTCTGTCCTGTCCTGCCCTGCCCTGCCATGTCCTGCCCTGCCCTGCCATGTCCTGCCCTGCCCTGCCATGTCCTGCCCTGCCCTGCCATGTCCTGCCCTGCCTTGTCCTGTCCTGCCCTGACCTGCCCTGCCATGTCCTGCCCTGCCCTGCCATGTCCTGCCCTGCCTTGTCCTGTCCTGCCCTGACCTGCCCTGCCATGTCCTGTCCTGTCCTGGGGAGGAGGAACACAACTCGGTGTGAAGGTCAATGTATACTTTGCCTGGACATCGAGGTAATGGACAACAGCTATAATATAATAATGCTGCCTGTGCCACAGAGAGTAAATTATAAGATCAGTAAACTCTGTTACAAATGTCTTCACAAAACTGCACCCTCCTACCTCTGTGAATGTCTTAACCTGTACACTCCTTCACGTTCCCTCCGCTCTGCTGCAGATACCTTGTGCTACGAATACCCAGATTCAACCAATCCACTGTTGGCCGCCGCTCTTTCTCTATTTCGGGTCCATCGACCTGGAATGAGCTGCCTCTCTCTCTTCGCCAGAAACCTAGCTATGACACTTTTAAATCCAGCCTCAAGACATATTTATTTCAAACCTAAGATTTCCCCCCTCCTGTTTCATATCAGAACTATCCCACCTTCACTAACCCACGTCCTTTCACCCTGCTAAAGTATATGACCTGTGTGAGTGTGTGTGTGTGTGTGCTTTTGAAAAACATTTGACTATTGAAATTTTATTTCATAGATTTTGTCTGCAGCGCACCAGGTTTGCTATATCTGTTTGTTTAAACTATTGATTATTTATCATTGATTGCATGACTGTGTAAGATTAGGTTGAATGCATGCACTTTGATTTGTCTTTGCAAGATATAGTGCTATATAAGTTCCATTTATTATTATTATTATATAATGAGCGCTTTGATTTGTTTCTGCAAGATATATCACCAAATCAATTCCATTTATTATTATTATTATTATTATTATTATTATTATTATTATTATGTACATAATAATAATAATAATAATAATGTATGGAATTTATATAGCGCTGAATCTTGTAAAGCTACAAATCAAAGCGCTAGCACTCGTCAATCCAGTGTGTACTTAGGGTCTGACAATGATTTTCGAAAAAAAGCACATGAGTGCTTATTCCACTATCCTCGATATATAAGGATACATAAAATAAATGGTTCTGCTATCTCGTCAAACTGAATCATTACACCAGAGCAAAGCCAGCAATCCATTTAGTGACCGACTCCAAGTCTATTTCAATCTTCCTTCACCGTGAAAAGGGACCCCCGAGATATTGCCGAATAGAGACAACAGAGAACAAACAAAGGCAACACAAAACAGAACTTTCTGCATGCTGTGTGTAGAAAGAGAGAAGATTTCTGTTTTCGCGGTGGGGAAATATCGTCGTACAACCAGACCACGTCGGACAGTGGGTATGTGCCTTTAGTTGGTGCCTCTATGTGTTGTGTGGTGTGTGTGTGTGTGTGTGTGTGTGTGTGTGTGGTGTGTGTGTGTGTGTGTGTGTGTGTGAATGTGCGTGCGTGCGTGCGGTGCGGTAGAGAGAGAGAGGAGAGAGAGAGAGAGAGAGAGAGAGAGAGAGAGAGAGAGAGAGAGGAGAGAGAGAGAGAGAGAGAGAGAGAGGAGAAAGAGAGTGTGAGTGTGTGTGTGAATCTGCCTAGGTGCGTGCGTGCGTGCGTGCGGTAGGGAGGGAGGGAGAGAGAGAGAGAGAGGAGAGAGAGAGAGAGAGAGAGAGAGAGAGAGAGAGAGAGAGAGAGAAATGTGTGTGTGTGTGTTAATGTGCGTGTGTGTGCGTGCGTGCATGCGTGCGGTAGAGAGAGAGAGAGAGAGAGAGAGAGAGAGAGAGAGAGTGTGTGTGTGTGTGAGTGTGTGTGTGTGCCTGCGTGCGTGCGTGCGGTGCGGTAGGGGGAGAGAGGAGAGAAGAGAGAGAGAGAGAGAGAGAGAGAGAGAGAGAGAGAGAGAGGTGTGTGTGTGTGTGTGTGTGTGTGTGTGTGTGTGTGTAATGTGCGTGCGTGCGGTAGCGAGAGAGGAGTGAGGAGAGAGAGAGAGAGAGAAGAGAGAGAGAGAGAGAGATGTGTGTGTGTGTGTGTGTGTTAATGTGCCTGGGTGCGTGCGTGCGTGCGTGCGTGCGGTGAGAGAGAGAGAGAGAGAGAGGAGAGGAGTAATGTGATGTGTGTGTGTGTGTGTGTGTCTGTGTGTTGTGTGTTGTGTTGGTGGTGTTTGTGTGTGTGTGTGTGTGTGTGTGTCGGCGCTGCGGCCGCCGCTCCGTCTCTTCGACCTAGTTGCCAGCCTTGTTTCTGTCTGAGCCTATCCCATTGCACGGCACGTCATTAGCGGACACACTACCCGGTCATTAATCGCCCGTCCACCTAAAGCAATACCCTGATGCAGTTTCCTCCCTCACCCGCTACCGTTTGTTACCCCACAGTGCTCCGTGTTACACCACCCAGCCAGCCATTCTACCGCTGTTGTGTTCATCTTGACAACGTCACTGCTCGTAATATTATTATTCAGCTTACCACTCTGAGTTGGTTGGTTGTTTGTTGGTTGGCTATTTGGCTGGTTGGTAGGTTGGTTTGTTGGTTGGTCGGTTGGTTAGTTGGTTGGTGTTGGTTGTGTTGTGTGTGTGTGTGTGTGTGTGTGTGTGTGTGTGTGTGTGTGTTGTGTGTGTGTGTGTGTTGTGTGAGTGTGTGTGTATGTGTGTGAGTGTGTGTGTGTGTGAGAGTGTGTGTGAGTGTGAGTGTGTGTGTGAGTGTGTGTATGTGTATGTGTGTTTGTGTGTGTGAGAGTGTGCTTTTCTCGAACCTCGCTCATTGGCACATCACTGTTTTGCTTTTTTGTGGGATTTTTTTTATGCTGCTCTTTTTTTTAATTGCTGTGTTCGTTTTGTTCTGTGGCTGGTTTCTTTGCGTTTTTGTTTTTTTGTTGGATGCTGTGTGGCACTGATTTTATGCTGTGTGAAAATTTCTCAACCGAAACTTTGGTTCATATACTATATTTGAGCTATTTTACAACAGCAGCAGCATCAAAAACTACACCAAACACATAATAATAATAATAATAATAATATTTTTTTATTATTGTTATTATTATCATTATTATTAAAACAATAAAACAAGAAGAATGACAACAACAATAATGTACGGAATTTATATTGCTAAAGTAAACCAAACTGTAAACAGATGCTTATACCGTTCAGGGTTTTTTGTTGTGGTTTTGTTGTTGTTGGGGGAGGGGGTTGGGGGGTGGGGGGGGAGGCATTTTAAAGCAAAAAGAGGAAGGGGCGGAGGGCAGCCTTTTAGCCGAGCAGCTGGAATTTCTAAAACATGTCTAACATTTTCATAACTTTTCCTCCAGAGTAGCTACACTCGTTCTAGCACGTGTCAGAAACAAACAAACAAACAAACAGACAAACAAACAAATACCTCAGCACCTATTACGCCCACGGTTGGGACAGAACTTGCTTGGTGTGGGATTAATTCTTCCACCTGACACCGCGCAAAGGCGATAAGGGTGGATAGTGATTACAGCCAGTCTAGCCTTCAAAGAGCCTGGCACGTGAGACTAACCACCCTGATCAGTCAGCGGCTTTGGCTGGGCCACCTCGTTAAGTTCTTCCCCTCCCACCCCACCCCACCCCACCTCACACCAGGTAAAATCCAGATTGACTGCACAGGTTGACGAGAAACAGTTCTCAGGCGCCTCTGACTTCAGCGTATAGTGCCACAGGCATTCTACAGGTAAGATGAACAACATGTTCAGCCCAGGCAAGTGTGTGTGTGTGTGTGTGTGTGTGTGTGTGTGTGTGTGTGTGTGTGTGGTGTGTGTGGTGTGTTGTGTGTGTGTTGTGTGTGTGTGTGTGTGTGGTGTTGTGTGTGTGTGTTGTGTTGTGTGTGTGTGTGTGTGTGTGTGTGTGTGTCTATGGGGGACGGGATAGCCTAGTGGTTAGAACATTGCGCTCGCAATCTGACGACCCGGGTTCGATTCCCGTTCAAGGGGGATATTTTCCCCCTGGAGTTAACATCAGTGCAGACTCCATTCTCCCCAAAAGTTCTTCGGATGAGACTATAAACCGAGGTCCCGTGTCCGAACGCAGGCAGAATATTTAGCGCACACGTTAAATCCTGTTCCGCTTTTCGTAAGAGTAGGCCATTGTGTGCCGGCGGGAACGGATGACAGAATTTACAAAACCGCATACACACGGGGACTAGATGTAAAAAAAAGCACACAAGTGCTTATTCCATTATCCTCGATGTAAAATAATATATATATATATATATATATATATATATATATATATATATATATAAAAATATCATATCATACTTCGACTATATCCGAACTAGGGACAACATGTATTGCTTATAGCAACATAAATAACACAGAATAATAGGACACCGCTTTCTAATAATGTATATATAATGTATTATATTGTAATGCAACACTCTGTAAACAGCTGAAAATTACGTTACTTATAAATAACCACGTCAAACTAGGACACCACTGGCAGTAGCTCTAACATTTTCACAATGCATACAATTATATATCTTTGCAACACTGCTTCATCCTGTTTCGCCACAAACGCACAAGTGTCATGGATCGCTCGCTAAAGTCTATAGATAGAGTACTGCGTTATTGGGATTGCTGCCGACCAGCCATTACTCCTTTCAATCGATCCTCTCCCATAACAAACGTGGCAACCAATGTCCACAGAAAGCCATGCATTATTCATACAATACAAACACTTCACTGTTCCCTGTCCTGAGTCTGATATATACCTCGCATTAATGGTCGATGATGATGGGCAAATAATATATATATATATATATATATATATATATATATATATACATATATATATATATATAATACATATATCTATATATATACTATATATATATATTATATACTTTAAAACTCCCTCCCTCCCGTTCTCTACGTCACACACATGCCAGAGCACACTCACACGCATACACGCACGCACGTACACACACACACGCACACGCGTGCACACATACACACACCGACATACACACTCGCACACGCACACACACGCACATACACGCGCGCGCACACACAAACCTACGCACGAGCTGATCCACACACACACACACACACACACACACACACACACACACACACACACACAGAGATAAAAACTAAAGGAGGGGAGATAGGAGGGGTGAAGAGGAGAACAGAGAAACGGCAGAAAAAGAGAAATGTGTTCTTACACACAGGGATAAACAGAGCCAGACCAAAGACGAGGAAGAAGATGAAAGGAAGATAACGATAACGAAATTTTATTTTCTGAGGGTAATAGAATATGTACAAGACTTTTTTACATCCAGCCCTCGGAAAGAAAGAAAGAAAGTAAACAGACAAAATATAAGCAAAGTGAATCGTAAGAATCACAATAAACATCACCACTATCATTATCGTCATCACCTCTATCATTATCACAATCATCACAACCATCATCATAAACAAAATAATTATGATAATATATAAGCTTTATGGCAGGAGGAGAAGAAGGAGGGGAAGAAGGAGGAAGAGGAGAAGGAGGAGGAGGAGAAGGAGAAGAAGATGATGATGATGATGAAGAAAGGGGAGAAGACGATAAGAAGAAGAAGAAGAAGAAGAAGAAGAAGAAGAAGAAGAAGAAGAAGAAGAAGAAGATCAAGAAGAAGAAGAAGAAGAAGAAGATCAAGAAGATCAAGAAGAAGAAGAAGAAGAAGAAGAAGAAGAAGAAGATCAAGAAGAAAAGAAGAAGAAGAAGATCAGAAAGAAGAAGAAGAAGAAACGAAACGAAAACCAACACAAACAACAACAAACACAAACTGGCAAACAGCAGCACACACAGAAGCATAACATCGCCCCAAAAGTCAGGAAACACCACTGGCTACATGGCAGGCAGAACCAGCACACCTTAAACAGCACAGAGACTGTAGGGAAAAGGACACCGCCTTTCCCTTGCCCTCCACTAGCTGTTACCTAAGCCCACAGGGTGGCACACGACTGCCTACAACTGTCCTTTAACGTCTGTCAACAGAAAAGACCTCAAACCAAACAGACGGTAGATTAACCTTAGGGCGTCTCACATCTCTGCTAAAACCGAAAGAATCTGGGTCAGGGCTGCAGGTAAATGATGGACTGTGGCCCACTGCCCAAGGCAGGCACAGGACTACAGGTATGTATGTAGACATGTATGTATGTATGTACCTGGGTGAGAAATGGGAAAGGACAGACACCTGATCTTGGCCACAGACTTCGTGACTGGCTCTCTCCTTAACCTCCGTTACTTTCAGACAGAATTCAGCACTTCACTGAAACTTTCAGGCACTTCACTGAAACTTTCAGGCAGTGATTCAGTACTTCACTGAAACTTTCAGGCAGTGACTCAGCACTTCACTGAAACTTTCAGGCAGAGATTCAGCACTTCACTGAAACATTCAGGCACTTCACTGAAACTTTCAGGCAGTGATTCAGTACTTCACTGAAACTTTCAGGCAGTGACTCAGCACTTCACTGAAACTTTCAGACATGGTTCAGCACTTCACTGAAACTTTCAGACTTGATTCAGCACTTCACTGAAACTTTCAGGCAGACATTCAGCACTTCACTGAAACTTTCAGGCAGACATTCAGCACTTCACTGAAACTTTCAGACATGGTTCAGCACTTCAATGAAACTTTTAGACATAATTCTGCACTTCACTTAAACTTTTAGACAGAATTCAGCACTTCACTGAAACTTTCAGGCAGACATTCACTACTTCAATGGAACTTTCAGGAACTCCACTGAAACTTTCAGGCAGAGATTCAGCACTTCACTGAAGCTTTCAGGCAGAGATTCAGCACTTCACTGAAACTTTTAGGCAGACATTCAGCCCTCCACTGAAACTTTTAGGCAGACATTCAGCCCTCCACTAAACTTTCAGACATGGTTCAGCACTCCACTGCAACTTTCAGGCAGAGATTCAGCATTTCACTAAAACTTTCAGTCAGACATTCAGCACTTCACAGGAACTTTCAGTCAGACATTCAGCACTTCACAGAAACTTTCAGGAAGACATTCAGCACTTCACAGAAACTTTCAGGAAGACATTCAGCACTTCACAGAAACTTCCAGGAAGACATTCAGCACTTCACAGAAACTTTCAGACATGGTTCAGCACTTCACTGAAACTTTCAGACTTGGTTCAGCACTTCACTGAAACTTTCAGGCAGGCATTCTGCACTTCACTGGAACTTTCAGGCAGGCATTCTGCACTTCACTGGAACTTTAAGACAGTGATTCAGCACTTCACTGAAACTTTCAGAGAGCCTTATATAATATCATAATTATTGTAACACATTATATCTGCTAATAATATGGCTTGCTATCTTAACCCTACAGCCCCCAACAACGAGGAAATGCGATGAAAGATGACTACGTACAGAAAGTAAGGAGCGAAAACAGGACATCGGGAGAGAAGACAGGTAACATGGGAGGGGGAGGATAACAGGCGGACAGACAGACAGACAGACAGACAGACAGACAGACAGACAGACAGACGGGTGAAGAATCAGCGTCACCTGACGCGGACAGATCTTTCTGTAACAGGATACTGCAAACAGCAGGTCCGCCCTGACTGACATCTGAAGCCTTGGGGCCAGATTGGCCCTCTTGCTGCCTCCGTCATCCTGCCACCTCCCTGTGTGTGAGTGTGTGTGTGTGTGAGTGTGTGTGTGTGTGTGTGTGTGTGTGTGTGATGTGTGTTGTGTGTGTGTGTGTGTGTGTGTGTGTGTGTGTGTGTGTGTGTGGTGTGTGTGAGAGTGTGTGTGAGTGTGAGTGTGTGTTTGTGCATGTGTGTGTATGTGTGTGTGTGTGTGTGTGTGGTGTGTTAGTGTGTAGTGTGTATGCGAGTTGTAGTATGTGTGTGTATGTGTAGGTGTGAGTGTGTGAGATGATGTGTGTGTTGTGTTGATGTGTGTGGTGTGTGTGTGTTGTGCGATGTGATGTCATGTGTGTGTGTGGTGTGTGTGAGTGTGTGTGTGTGTGTATGAGTGATGTGTGTGTGAGTGTGTGTAGTGGTGAGTGTGTGTATGTGTGTGTTAGTGTGTGTGTGAGTGTGGTATGTGTGTGAGTGTGTGTGTATGTGTATGTGTGTGTGTGTGTGTGTGTGTGTATGTGAGAATGTGTATGTGTGTGTGTATGTGTGTGTATATGTGTGTTGTGTATGTGAGAATGTGTATGTGTGTGTGTACACTCACAACACTGGTCCTTCAGTCCCTGTCTGCAGAGACAGATCAGCTGTGTATTCAGCGAAGCTTTGTAGGGCGGGGAGGTGGATTAGTGGTAAGAGCACCGGATTTATGAGGCGAAGGGCTCCGGTTCGCATCGCTAATGAGCCATGAGGCTGTGGAGATAACTTCTACCTAAAGTACACAGTTACTTGGTGCTGTTATCTGCAATTTTCACCTAAAGTACACAGTTACTTGGTGCTGTTATCTGCAATTTTCACCTGAAGTACACAGTTACTTGGTGCTGTTATCTGCAATTTTCACCTAACGTACACAGTTACTTGGTGCTGTTATCTGCAATTTTCACCTAAAGTATACAGTTACTTGGTGCTGTTATCTGCAATTTTCACCTAAGGTACACAGTTACTTGGTGCTGTTATCTGCAATTTTCACCTGAAGTAAACAGTTACTTGGTGCTGTTATCTGCAGGTCAAGGTCATCAGCCCTGTTGATGGACGCCTTGATCAACTGTTGCACACAGGCTGGACATCATCTGCAGAAGACCTGTGTGGCCCACAGTACGGAGGGCACAAACAATAGTCTATTCTATCCTGCACAGTCTGTCGCATGAGACGATCAACCGACATCTCCTGTGCTACACACACAATTACATTGTTTGCACAGGTTGACAATAGCCCATGGCAACGAGAGTTATCTTTGGCAAACTTCTGGAGAAAAAAAAAGCATCCCTCATAAAGAACCCCCCCTCAAAACAAAAAAAAAAGGTGGATCGGTGGTCTAGAGGTAACGCGCCAGTCTAGAAAGCGAAAAGTCCGGGTCGGAAGTGTGCGGTGGTTCGAATCCCGTTTGGGCCCGAAACTTTTTCCCCCATCCATTAGACCATGAGTGGTGGTCTGGGCGCTAGTCTTTCGGACGAGACGATAAACCGAGGTCCCATGAGTTACACAAAATTATTCAGCGCACGTAAAAGAACTCACGGCAACAAGAGAGTTGTCCCTGGCAAAATTATGTAGAAGAAAGCCGATCTGAGAGGGAAACAAATACAGTTGCATACAACAAAGAAAGGGTGGCGCTGCTCTTGTGGCGACGTGACACTCTCCGTGGAGAGAGCAACCCGGATTTCACGCAGAGAAATCTCGTGACTTAAAGTGATATAAATAAAATGAAATAAGTAAAAAAAATATTTAAAAAAGATTACCGTAAAGGGGTGGGGCGGGGGGAGGGGGAAGGGGGGAGGAAGAAAGTGGTAGACGAACAATTCAATGTAATACAACTGAATGCAACCTTCGTGTGATATAGCACAACACAGTTCAACACAACACAATACAGCACGATACAATACAACACAATACAAAACACAAGCCCAATACAATACCATAAAAGACAAAACAACACATCACAACACAATACAGCACAATACAAGACAACACTGCACACTACAACACAATACAAAACACAGCCCAATATAAAACCATACAACACAAGACAAAACAACACAAGACAAAACAACACAATACAACACAAAACAATACAGTACACACAACACAATACAGCACAATACAAGACAACACAGCACACTACAACACAATACAAAACAGCCCAATATAATACCATACAACACAAGAAGAACTTAAGACAAAACAATGCAATACAACACAAAACAATACAGTACAACACAACACAATACAGCACAATAAAAAAACAACACAGCACACTACAACACAATATAATACAACACAGCACAATACAACACAATATAATACAACACAACACAACACAACACAAGGCTTCGTGAGCGTGCTGGGTGATGCAGTTGCTGGCTGAACTGTCTGGCAAGCGCGCGGCATATCTGGCCAGTTTGGCGCAGCATGTACGGAATCTCCCTCTCGCAGTACATACAGCACTGCTGGAGAAAGCAAGGTGACCAACAAACATAAAAGACAAGACTAGCTTTGTGGGACAGTGCCTTTCCTCTTTGTCTCCCCTGCCAACCTACTGACCCCTTTTCCTTTCCTTCCTCCTCCCTCCCCCCCCCTCTCTCTCTCTCTCTCTCATTCTCTCTCTCTCTCTATCTATCTCCCTCTCCCTCTCTCTCTCTCTCTCCCTCTCTCTCTCTCTCTCCCTCCCTCCCTCTCTCTCTCTCTCTCCCTCCCTCTCTCTCTCTCTCTCTCTCTGCGTGACCCCCCGTGACCCCCATAAATTATCATAATCACTATCTATGTGAGCGGGGACAAAAGCCAAACAGGTCTGCTTTCTCTGCCTACTGCTCCGTTATCCAGTACAAAAGTCATGCGGGGTTGATTTGCTCTTCTTGTTGTTGTTTGTTGATGATGATGGCGTGTTTGCTTATGTCTGGTATGTCCTGTTTCTCTTCTTTCCCTTCCTTCATCAAAATAATATTTACTTTATTTGGGGCGATCTAAAAAACAACAACAACCTTTTCTTCATGCCCCAAGAAAGTGAGGTTTTGATTTTGATAATCTTAACACTAACACAAAAAACTTGAGTCTTCTTCACTGGTGTCTAGACACACACCTGTGTGCATGCGATTTGTTTTTGTTTTTCTTTTCTTAAAATGTGTCACCCGTCACTACTAGCAGGAACTGGCCGACTCTTCCGAAAGGCAGAACGGGTTTTAACGTGTGCGCAAGATGATCCGCGTGGCTTCGCAAACGGGGCCTCGGTTTATAGAATTATCCGAAAGACTTTGGGGGGGGGAGTGGAGTCAGTACTGGTGTTAATCTAGTCCAGAAAACAATCCCCTCAGTATTGATGTTAATGAAGTCCAGCAAGCAATCCCCTCAATACTGATGTTAAGTCCAGCAAGCAATCCCCTCAATACTGATGTTAAGTCCAGCAAGCAATCCCCTCAATACTGATGTTATGTTAATCCAGTCCAACAAGCAATCCCCTCAATACTGATGTTAAGTCCAGCAAGCAATCCCCTCAATACTGGTGTTAATCCAGTCCAGCAAGCAATCCCCTCAATACCGATGTTAATCCAGTCCAGCAAACAATCCCCTCAATACCGATGTTAATCTAGTCCAGCAAGCAATCCCCTCAATACTGGTGTTAATCCAGTCCAGCAAGCAATCCCCTCAATACTGATGTTAATCCAGTCCAGCAAGCACTCCCCTCAATACCGATGTTAATCCAGTCCAGCAAGCAATCCCCTCAATACTGGTGTTAATCCAGTCCAGCAAGCAATCCCCTCAATACTGATGTTATGTTAATCCAGTCCAGCAAGCAATCCCCTCAATACTGATGTTATGTTAATCCAGTCCAGCAAAAAATCCCCTCAGTACTGGTGTTAATCCAGTCCAGCAAACAATCCCCTCAGTACTGGTGTTAATCCAGTCCAGCCAGCAATCCCCTCAGTACTAATCCAGCAAACAATCCCCTCAGTACTGATCCAGCAAGCAATCCCCTCAGTACTGATCCAGCAAGCAATCCCCTCAGTACTTATGTTAATCCAGTCCAGCAAGCAATCCCCTCAGTACTGGTGTTAATCCAGTCCAGCAAGCAATCCCCTGAAACGGGCGCCTCAGTAGTGGTTCGATCCCGAGGGGTCAGATCACGAGAGTCACAGTCTATCCACTAGGCTACCCCCCCCCCCCCCCCCTCCTCCCCTCTATATTATTATACAATCATGACGATACTGAATAAATGATAACACTAGCAACGACGACAATGACGATGGAGAACGGTGGAATTGTAGATGACTATTTCGTCCTTGAACAGAGATTTACTCTCCTTCCTCTCTCTCTATGTCTCTCTGTTTCTGTCTGTCTCTCTCACTCACTCACTCACTCACTCACACACACACACACACACACACACACACACACACACACACACACACACACACACAACACACACACACACACACACACACACACACACACACACACACACACACACCTACCCAACAGCCTCCACAAACACCCATCCGCATAATCATCATCTCCATAACCTCCTCCTCCCCTTTTTCTTTCCCCTCTCCTTTCTTGCCTCATCATCCTCCTTCTACTTCTCCCCCCTTCTTCTCCTTGTCATCGTCCCCCTTTCCCCCTCCCCTCCCCCACCACCCCTACCTCTCTCTCCCCACACCCTCCCCTACCTGTCCAGTCAACACAGCACGTCTTTCCACTCCGCAGCCAACTGTCAAATCACTGAGCACACAAGACATCTCAGGTAACCAGCTGGGAGGGAAAACTTCCCGCTTGCTCCGTCAGTTCACAGTTGGAGAGAAGGAAATTGGCTTCATTGGGCCAGCCAGCCAGTGACAAGCCAGTCCCTACGACAACAACCGGACAGGCCCTGCTGGGCTGGCTATCCTGTTCATTAATCTGAATGGCCAGCCAGTCTCCAAAGCGGTGTGATGGCATCAGGCAGCAGAAACTGTTCCGATAAACGCTGATCCAATCACAGCTGATTTTCCTTACAGGTAGCATATCCGGAACTGGGATAAGGGGGGCGGGGGGGGGGGGGGGGGGGGGGGGGGCGGGCCGGGGGGGGGGGGGGGGGGGGGTTGGAGGTGTGGGGGGTGGGAGGGAGTGATGGATCAGGGGGTGGGGTGGGATGGGGATGTTTGGGGAAAGGGTGGTGGGAATTTAGTAAATTTGATTCCGCCTTAGTTGGTTCCTTGAGGATTCAATGGACGACATTTTCAGGCACTGTGTGTGTATGTGTGTCTCCGTGTGTGTGTGTGTGTGTGCGTGTGCGTGCGTGCGTGCGTGCGTGCGTGCGTGCGTGCGTGTGTGTGTGTGTGTATCCTGACAGGCTGAGCCTGGCGGAGCCCATTTCTCTCCAGGTTGCAGAATGCATGCTGGGTGTTTTTGTGTCATTCACGCCACCGGCCACCCCTGATCTCCTTTTTGTTAAAGAATGGTGGATGGATTTTTTCACACGAGCAAAAGATGTCCTGTGTGACTTTCGTACACATCACCTCGGCTTATCGCGCCTGCCCACAGACTTTGAGGGAGATGGAAAGAGGTCAGAACCAATGTTGACCCCAGAGCAAATCGACATCCCCTCAACCACAGACCCCTCAGCAACGAACGATCCGTGTCCTCAAATAACCCGTCACCATCTCACACCCAAAAATCACCAG
Source organism: Rapana venosa (assembly GCA_028751875.1). NCBI lineage: Eukaryota > Metazoa > Mollusca > Gastropoda > Neogastropoda > Muricidae > Rapana > Rapana venosa. The sequence goes on along the minus strand of CM054167.1, from coordinate 37,275,821 downwards.
ACTATTCCTCTCCTCTCCACCCCTGACCTACCTGCTCTGTCCTCGCCTTCTTCCTTTAGATCATACACAAACTTGTGCAAGTGACAGCAGCCAGTGCTGGGCTACTTGCTCTCCCTGTGACCCTGACTGACTGCCGTGGCTACACGGCACAGTGGAGCTGCTATGCAGCCAGCCCCCAGAGAGGATGAGGAACTAGATCAACACTTGGGCTTTCCAGGCATGCAGGATATTGCATTATACAACGAGAGAAAGGGGAAAAGGGGGACGAAGGAGAAGAAGGAGAAGGAGGAGGAGGGGAAGAAGACGATAAAAGAGGAGGAGATGGAGAAGAAGGAGAAGACGATAAAGAAGAAGAAGAAGAACATCAACAACAACAGCAACAACAACAAGAAGAACAAGAGCAAGAAGAAGAAGGTGGAGAAGACAGTAAAGGAGAAGGAGGAGGAGAAGAAGGGGGAGAAGAAGAAGGAGGATGAGGGGGAGAAGAAGAAGACGATAAAGAAGGAGAAGAAGAAGGAAGAGGAGGAGGAGATAGAGGAGGAGGAGGAAGAAGAAGGAGGAGAAGAAGGAGGAGGAGAAGGAGAAGAAAAAGAAGACGATAAAGGAGGAGGAGGAGAAGAAGAAAAAGGAGGAGGGGGAAGAGGAGGAGGAGGGAGGAGGAGAAGAAGAAGAAGAAGAAGAAGACGATAAAGAAGAAGAAGAAGAAGAAGAAGAAGAGAAGAAACAACAACAACAACAACAAGGTGGAGAAGACGGTAAAGGAGGAGGAGGAGGAGAAGAAGAAGGGGAGAAGGAGCAGGAGGAGAAGAAGAAGAAGAAGAAGAAGGAGCAGGAGGAGAAGAAGGAGGAGGAGGAGGAGAAGAAGAAGAAGAAGAGAAGAAGAAGAAGAAGAAGAAAAAGAAGAGAAAGTAGAAGGAGGGAGAAAGAAGAAGAAGACGATAAAGAAGGAGAAGAAGGAGGAGGAGGAGGAGGAGGAGAGGGAGGAAGGAGATAGAGGAGGAGGAGAGAAAGAAGGAGGAGAAGAAGGAGGAGGAGGAGAATAGCAAGAAGAAAAAAAGAGAAGGGGAGGCGAGGAAGAGGAGGGGGAAAAAGAGAAGGATGGAGTAGGAGGGAAAGTAACACCTCTTTGTTTGTTTTTGCTTCAATCGACTACCTTTTTGAAAGAAAAAAGAATACACTACTGAAAAAACCTCTAACAGACCAATATCACACAAAGTATGCTTTTGTTTATTAGCTAGGCGTAACGATATGTTTCAGAAGCACAGATCTGAAGAAAAGAATTAACTGCGAGACGTCTACAGCAGATTAATTCAATAAACAAGGACTGAGTCACCGCACTGCACGTGCAATCCTTCACACACACACTTACACACACACTCACTTGTACAGAGTGAGGGAGAGAGGGTTAGCTATAAGACAGGGGAAAGAGAGGGACGCAAAGAGAATGAAGAGAATAGAAGCCGATGAAAATATATCTATTTATTATCAGAAAAAAAAGGAAACGAAGTTAATCAAAGTCAGAGCAAGAATCGATTCTGTAAAAGAACGACACAAAAAACCCGACATGCACCCCCCCCCCCCCCCCCCCCCTAACCTCCCCTACTTACCACCCTCACACACCCCTTTATTTTTAAGAAACAGGGTGTATTGTTAACAACGCGCTTTGTCTCTCTCTCTCACTCACTCTCTCTCTCTCTCTCTCTCTCTCTCTCTCTCTTCTCTCTCACTCTCTCTCTCTCTCTCTCTCTCTCCTCTCTCTCTCTCTCTCTCTCTTCACACACACACACACACACACACACACACACACACACAGATACATGGGGTGTATCCCTGTGCCAACGATGAAGGATGGTGACAAAGCTCTGACTTCCGTCGATGCAGACAGTTCCGATTACTTTTACTGGAGAGACAGAGTAAGATGAATGTCCAGGGCGTTTATGCTTCCAAACACACACACACACACACACACACACACACACACACACAACACACACACACACACACACACACACACACACACACACACACTGATATAGATATCTATAGACAGACAGACAGACAGACAGAGATAGACAGACAGACAGACAGACAGACAGAGAGACAGATAGATAAGATAGATAAATAGACAGACAGACGACAGATAGATAGATAGATAGATAGATAGATAGATAGATAGATAGATAGATAGATAGACAGATAGATAGACAGACAGACTGACAGGCAGACAGGCAGATAGATAGATTTAGTTTAATACACCAACAAATCTTAAAATCGTGTCCATCCACAACCCTTCTCTCTCTCTCTCTCTTTCTCTCCTCCCCCCTCCCTCCCTCCTCCTCCGCCGCTTCTTCTCTGGTTCCAAACCGGTTTAACACGTCTTTCACCTTACACCGTTTTTAAAAATATATAAACTAAAAGGTCTAAAGTCAACTTTCCCTTTGCCATTTACAAAAATGCCCATGTCTTGTCTACTGTCACTAAGTACTGTAGATCTAGATCAACCAAAAACTCAGTACAAGATAAAGTAACAGGCTGTAGCTGTGTGGATGATCAGAAGAACTACGAGTTACTTTAAAAACAAACACACACACACACACACACACACACACACACACACACACACACACACACACATACACACACACACACACACACACACACACACACAGAGTCATAGGTATACCAGCAAACAATATCATCCACTATAAATCTAGTTAAGATCTCGCCATCAATCCCAGGTAGGATGAGTGAGGCATTCTGGATAATCCCAAAGGTGTTAAGCTGAGGAACGTCCAACACCAACACCAACACCAACGACCGAACTATACCCATGTTCGCTCAGGACAAGCAGCAGGGCGCGGTAAGGTCTTAATAATAATATAATAATAATAATAAATAATAATAATAATGTATGAAATTTATATAGCGCTGAATCTTGTAAAGCTACAAATCAAAGCGCTCAGATGACTTTTTTTTTAATGTATACGTGTGTATGCGGTTTTGTAAATTTTGTCATCTATTTCCACCGGCGCACAATGGCCTACTCTTTCGAACAGCGGAACAGGATTTAACGTGTGCGCAAGATGATTTGCATGCGTTCGCACACACGGGGCCTCGGTAACTTTATAGTCTCATCCGAAGGACTTTGACATTCAGTTCGATTTTTTGTCAAACTGGGAAAGAAAGGGCGAGGCTGGGAATCGAAACCTAGAACCTCACGGTTGACTTGTTGGCAGGTGAACGTCTTAACCATCCTGCCACCGTCCTTCCCTACATTATCCCAGCACAGCGAGTGTCTGAAGAAAGGGGGCAGCTCTGACAGAAGAGGCAGTCATGGTCCGTACTGTGAGTGGCTTCATGTGGACATTGCAGAAAGAAAGAAAGCAGGAGGTGAGGGCAGCTGTGCTTGCTTACACAGCCGAACGGGGTCAAAAGGGGGTCTGAACTTTGGACTGGTACTGGGGGCAGCAGAAGAGAGGTGGGGGGTGGGGGGGTAGGGGGGGATGAGAGGGCAGAAACACACACCTACCTACACACATACCCTACACACACACGCACGCACGCACGCACAGATGAAGCTAACACAACAGTGACCCAGTGACAGAAGAACCACCGTAGCCCTCAGCCATCAGTCAGTCAGTCAATCAGTCAGTCAGCCATCAGTCAGTCAGTCAGTCA
>CM054167.1:37219643-37262143 GCA_028751875.1 Rapana venosa | reverse complement strand
TAGGCGACACAAGTCGCTGTTGGTAGCCGTTTTTCGTATCGGTCGTCTGCTGGCCTCCACACCTGAAGCTAGCAGCAACAGCCGACTCCTAAGCCGCAATACCGTACGCCGCCTCACTCGTCTGTGTGCCAGTAGGCTGACAGATTTACCGTCTCTGTAGACTACTCAGTGAGTGAGTGAGTGAGTGTGTGTGTGTTGTGTGTGTGTGTGTGTGTGTGTGTTTTGTGTGTGTGTGTGTGTGCGTGCGTGCGTGCGCGTGTGTGTGTGTGTGGAGAGAGAGAGAGAGAGAGAGAGAGGAGAGAGAGAGAGAGAGAGAGGGAGACAGAGAGAGAGAGACAGAGAGGTTTTGGTTGGTTGACTGGTTGTTTTTGTTTAAGTGGAGGGTTGGGTTGGTTCGTTTTCAGGAAGATGGATTGGTTTGTTCCTTTTTTTCTCTCTTTTTGTTTGGAAGGTTGCTCGTACCACAGACATTATAAAAAAAAACTCAAGAAAAGGCATGACCAAAAATTAGAAGGATCCGACTATCATAACATCTGGAAAGACCGCAGCAGTGCATTCCTTACCAGCCGAAAATGAAGATAGTGAAATGCTTAGTGTGGCCCGTCATGCTGCATGGTTGTGTGAACCCTGGACACGGGGAGATGACGATGACAACAATAATCAAAGCAGCTGAGATGGGGTTGTTTTTTCTTAACGTTGTTCAGGGTCAGCTGAACAGATAGAATAACAAAATCAAAGCACGCTACAGACACTGGGAACATACCATAAATAAATGAAAGGAAATTAAGACATGCAGGCCATGTGTTAAGAAACCCAAGATACGGACCTTCTCGTGGCGACTGTCTGTCAAGGCAAGACAGAGGCAAAAAGAGAACAAACAAGGCAGACCCCCAGCTTCTCTCACTGGCAGCATCACCGTGATGCTGTGTGTGGCCTGAAGTCAGCAGAGCAGTACAGCGAAGACCGAAACAAGCTGTAATGGAGGAGGAGGATCGTGTCATGTCGGCGTCCTTGCATGGGACAACCAGCACCCTACCCAGTGACCCTGACAGGTGAGGCTACTTCCTGAGACCTGGCTTCTGCACAGTCCCCCAGTTCACCCAGCTGTAAATGGGTATCTGCCCTGTTTAGGGTCAGGGAAAGAAAGTAAAGCAGTGACGGGGAGGTGACGGATGCTACCCTCAAAAAGCCACTACCCCCCCCCCCCCCCCCCACCTTTCTACTCTCCCTCCGCCCATTCAAAAATATATTTTTAAAAAACAACCCAAATACCAAAGAAACAACAAACAAACATAAAAACACACACACCATGAAACAAACAAAACGCTATAAACCTAAATAGAAATACAGGGGGGGGGGAAATGGTTTATTTTAAACGGTAACCCCTCACACACACGCGCACACACACACAACACACACACACACACACACACACACACACACACACACACACACACACACACATACACACGCGCCTTTCCTGCCTGTATCTGCACCACTGTGAGGTGTGACAGTGGTGAAACATCGTGTTGCTACTATGAATCTACAGAAACTCTGTGTATTATTTTCCCATTATTTCTGTAGACCCTCGTACATGAATTGATGATACCTCTGTTATTTTCAGGATTTTACATCAACCATCCTAAACTCTTCTACCTGTTTTCGATACGTAATACATAAATTTGATGACATAATTTTTTTTTTAAACATACATGGTATGTAACATATTACTCTCTCTCTCTCTCTCTCTCTCTCTCTCTCTCTCCCCTCCCTCCCTGTGTGTGTGAAGTATTGTGTCAATGGATGAGTTTTGCTTGTGCAAATATTCATTTGTGCCTTCTATGTATTGCTATCCAAGCTGTACCAGCAATTCAGCACAGCACCTCACGAGGGTCACTCATACAAGCAATTTTCTTTCTTAAACTTCATGTCATACACAAAGACAAGTGTTCCATCACCTACACGCCCAACACACCATTAGCAAACAAAGAAAATGAAAAAAACCTTCAACCTGCACGAGCTAGAGGGGTGGTGTTTGGAGACGGTAAATTGGCGGTCTTCGCGTCACTTCGATCATTCAATCCAGAAGCATGCTTCACGCTGCTTCAGCCATTGTGCTCCAGACGACACATTCACAGGAGACTAACGCCTTACACACACACACACACACACACACACACACAGAGGTAACCCGACAGCGACACACACACACACACACACACACACACACACACACACACACACACACGCTTATCCATTATCCTCAAAACAAAAGAATAAATTAAATAAATATAAAACACACAAACACACGCGCGCTGTATTCCATTATTATCCATATTATTGATATATTATCCTCGAAATAAAAGAATAAAATAAATAAATAAATAAGTAAATAAATAAATAAAATAACACACACAAAGTGTGCGCGCGCACGCTTGCACGCACGCACGCGCGTGTGCGCGTTTAATGACGACGGCGTCGCGACGACAGCTGCAAGAAAGTGTGCAAGTGCTGAGAAATAACAGCTGACAGCACTGCATGGGACCTTTGGTGGAGAAAGACACACAGACACACAGACAGATACACAGAGACAGACAGACAAACACACACACAGAGGCAGGCACAGAGACAGAAAGAAAGACAGAGAAAGAGACAGAGACACAAGAGAGGCAGGCCCAAACAGAGACAGAGGCATAAACAAACAGAGGAGGTACACACAGAGACAGACAGACAGACAGAGAGACAGAGACAGGGAAGGTAAAAGAGAGGAGAAGGTGAAGGAGATTTGATTGAATTTGCCTCAAGGGTCCTCTCAGGGGTGTGTGTGTGTGTGTGTGTGTGTGTGTGTGTGTGTGTGTGTGTGTGTTGTGTGTGTGTGTGTGTGTGTGTTTGTGTGTGTGTGTGTGTGTGTGTGTTGTGTGTGTGTGTGTGTGTGTTTTGTGTGTGTGTGTGTTTGTGTGTGTGTGTGTGTGTTTTTGTGTGTGTGTGTGTTTGTGTGTGGGTTTGTGTATGTGTGTGTTTGTGTATGTGTGTGTTTGTGTATGTGTTTGTGTGTGTTTGTGTGTGTGTGCGTGCGTGCGTGCGCGCGGCGTGTGTGTGTGTTTGTCTCTCTCCCCCTCCCTCTCTCTCTCTCTCTCTCTCTCTCTCTCTCTCGAACTGCGTACGTGCGCGCATGTTTGCGTGCGTGCGTGTGTGTATGTATTTTTAAAATTTTATTTTACTCTTTTATATCGAGGATAATAGAGTGAGTACTTGTTTGCATTTTTACATCCAGTCCCCGTGTGTATGTGGTTTTGTAAATTTTGTCATCTGTTCCCACCGGCACACAATGGCCTACTCTTACGAAAAGCGGAACAGGATTTAACGTGTGCGCAAGATGTTCTGCGTGCGTTCGCGCACAGGGCATCGGTTTATAGTCTCATCCGAAGGACTTTTGGGGAGAGTGAAGTCTGCACTGATGTTAACTCCGGGGGAAAATATCCCCTTGAACGGGAATCGAACCCGATCGTCAAATTGCGAGCGCAATGTTCTGACCACTAGGCTATCCCGTCCCCCATGTGTGTGTGTGTGTGTGTGTGTGCGTGAGTGTGTGTGGTATGGCGCGCGCGCGTTTTGCGTTTGTGATGCGTTTGTGTTGCGTTTGTGTGTGGTGTGTGTGTGTGTGTGTGGTTGTGTGTGTGTGTCTTTTGTGTGTGTTTGTGTGTGCGTTTACGTGTGTGTGTTTGTGTGTGTTTGTGTGTGCGCGCATGCGTGCGTGCGTGTGTGTGTGTGGGTTTTGTGTGTTTCTCTCTCTCTGTGCGTGCGTGCATATTTGGTGCGTGCGTGCGTGCGTGTGTGTATGTATGTGAGAGAGAGAGAGAGAGAGAGAGAGAGAGAGAGAGAGAGAGAGAGAGAGAGAGAGAGAGAAGAGAGAGAGAAAGAGAGACAGACAGACTGACTGATGACTGACTGACTTACTGATAGATGCAGTGCTGTCAGATAGAGACAGAGGGAGACAGAGAGAGAGACAGATACTGAGAGAAACAAGGAGACAGAGAGAGACAAAAACCTACGAGATAAAGGCCGCTTTAAAACAGAGAAGACCAGCTATCAGTGCCTCAACAAAGAAAGCCAGCAAACAAACAATAAACAAAGGAAGAGAAAGAAGCGATTAAATAAACCAAAACAAGAAACAAAGGAAAAGAAAGAAACGATTAAATGAACCACAACAAGAAACAAACAATAAACAAAGAGAAGAAACGACAAGGTAAACCAAAACAATAAACAAACAATAAACAAGGAAAGCAAAGAAATGACAATGTAAACCAAAACAACAAACGAAGGACAGTGTAAACCAAACAAGAAACAAACAACCAGGGAACAAACCAAACCAGGCAAAAAATACATTTGAAAACGATTCTCTGGGAGTCTATTTGGTTTGTTTGGGTGTTTGTTTGTTTGGGAACTGAATATAAACGCACGCACACAAACACACACACACACACACACACGCATACACACACGCACGCACGCACACGTCCATACACACAAAACCGCACACTACACACACACACAACACACAACACACATATCCCGAAGATGTTTGATCACAACAACAGTAATATGCTTTCTTGTTGCAAATCGGAAACGGCAGATGTTTTATGCTTTATATTACTGTTTTCTGCTTTGTTTTACTCTCACTCTCTCTCTCTCTCTAACACACATATACACATATATACTACACGCACGTACGCACGCACGCACACACACACACACTCACACACACCACACACGCACTGTAACTATAAACCATGGTCCCGTGTACAAACGCACGCAGAACATCTTGCACACACGTTAAAACCTGCTCGTTTTTTTGGGGGGAAGAATAAGTCATTTGTGCCGGTGGGAACGGAAGACCAAATTTACAAAACGGCATGCACACGGGGACCGGATGTAAAAAAAAAGTTCACGACTGCTTATTCCATTATCTTCGAAATAAAAGAATAAAAATGATTAATGAATTTTAAAAAACAGTTAAAGTGATACCAGTCATATCGGACAAACAGCACTAACAAAAGCAAACAATGTCCATGTCTTCGGCAGAACAAAATCTAATGAAGGACAGAAGCAAAGCGGGTGGAATCCTCTGCAGACAAGGACAGAACTGACAGTTCCTGACAGGGATCAGACATCCCTGCTGCAGTCTGCTGCTTTTCACCTGTCACACAGGTGTCCACACACACACACACACACACACACACACACACACACACACACACACACACACACACACACACACAACACAACAGCAGAGACACTGACATTAGCACGTACAGCTGAAAGCAGAGCAGTGTCATGTACCCCGACATTATTTTTAACCCCACTGCTGGAATAGAAAGAAGTCTGTGCCAAGTTTACCACTGCTGGAATAGAAAGAAGTCTGAGCCAAGTTTACCACTGCTGGAATGAAAAGTGTGAGCCAAGTTTACCTCTGCTGGAATAGAAAGAAGTCTGTGCCAAGTTTACCACTGCTGGAATAGAAAGAAGTCTGTGCCAAGTTTACCACTGCTGGAATAGAAAGAAGTCTGTGCCAAGTTTACCACTGCTGGAATACAAGTCCGTGCCAAGTTTACCACTGCTGGAATAGAAACAAGTCCGTGCCAAGTTTACCACTGCTGGAATACAAGTCCGTGCCAAGTTTACCACTGCTGGAATACAAGCCAGTGCCAAACACTGCCCTTTGTCTTTAAGGTTATGGGTGGCAGTCAACCTGAATTGGAGTAAACAAGTACGCGCGCGCGCGTGGTGTGAGTGTGTGTACGTGTGTGTGTGTGTGTGTGGTGTGTGTGTGTGTTGTGTGTGATAAGGTGTGTGTTGTGTGTGTGGTGTGTGTTGTGTGTGTGTGTTGTGTGTGTGTGTTGTGTGTTGTGTGTGACAGACGGTCAGATAGAACAGACACACATTAGACAGAACAGACGGTCAGACAAATGACAGACAGACAGACAGACTGCTCACGATCTGAATGAAACAAAATGACTGGAACCTCTGTGTGTGTGTGTGTGTGTGTGTTGGTGTGTGTGTGTTGTGTGTGTGTGTGTGTGTGTGTGTGTGTGTGTGTGTGTGTGTGAGAGAGAGAGAGACAGACGGTCAGATAGACACACATTATACAGACAGACGGTCAGACAGACAGACAGACAGACGGTCAGATAGACACACATTATACAGACAGACAGACAGACAGACAGACAGACTGCTCACGATCTGAATGAAACAAAAGTGATTAGTATCTGTCCGTGGTGTAACTGGAGTCTATAAATGCCTCAGAGGCAGATAATGCCTGAAAAGCAGATGGTGGCTGGAATAACCGACCACAGACACTACGGGAAGGTCGCAGAATGAAGCACATGTACGATTAGAACTACCACACAGACCTGTGTACTGACACAGACACAGACACTACAGGAAGGTCACATGTACGATTAGAACTACACATCTGCCAAACAGACCTGTGTACACACAGACACAGACACTACAGGCAGGTCACACGTACGATCAGAACTACACAAATGCCACACAGACACAGACACAGACTCAGACAGACACAGACAGAAGGACTGACATCACGCAATCTCTCCTACAACCCAACACTGGGGTGCACTGCTACCTTCAGCCTTGCTTCCACTGTCTGCCAGACTCTGTGCTGCTGTTCAAAGGCAAGTAAAGGCCACACCGGCATCTCAGCCAGAGCAATGCACGGCTGAACAAGTCATGTACAGATAAGCCTAGCCAAATCAGCATCACATCAACAGCAACAACAACAACAACGATAGCAACAACCAACTAAACCCTAACCAAGACGGAAACAGTTTTGTGCTCTTGTGTATACACACACGCGCGCGCGCGCGCGCATACACACACATAACACACACGATACCATATACATACACTCCACACACACACTCACATAACATACAACTCAAACAGACACAACTCATACACACACACACATTCACACCACAAACCACACACCCGACACACTCACACACAGAGAACACAGACACAACACACACTCACACATACTCACACTCACATCACACACACTCAACACACACACACACACACTCACACACACGGCACACACAAAACACACACACTCATACACACTCACACAGGCACACACACAACACAAACACACAAGACACTCCACATCACATAATCATAGCACAAGAACAACATCATATACAACACTCACATACACTCAGACACACACTCAGACACATTACACACTCACAAAACACAAACACATCGCTACATACTCACACTCACACACAACTATACACACAACACACCTCACACACAGCACACATTCAACACACACTCAGACACCACACTCCCACACATTACACACACACTCACAATAACACTCGCTCCCCGAACACACACACACACACCACACACACCAAACACACACACAACACTCACACAGACGCATACTCGCACACATACATTATATATGTTATATATCATATATACAGAATACCTATATATCTCTCTCTCTCTATACATATATATGCAATACATCCCCCCCTTCCCGCCCCTGAAGACACCCTCCACCCCTGCTGTAGTGGCGTCAGCACAGACGTGACGTTGTGACCATGCTGCAGAAAGTTCAGTTGTTGCACAAACAGCCAGACCTGGTGATGCTCTTTAGAACCCCCCTGTCCTGATGGCGCTGCCTCCACTGTTCCCTGCACGCACCCACAGCCACAATAAACACAGGGCTGTGCGCGTGCCCCTCATCCCCACACCCAAACACACACACACATATACACATACACATAACACACATATACACATATACATACACATACACACATATACACACATACACACACCACACACATACACACACACATACACACATATAACACACACACTATATAAACACACTTACACACATACACACACACACACCACACACACATACATACACACACATACACACATATACACACATAAACACACTACACATACACATACACACACCATATACACCATACACATACACACACAACTACATACACACACATAACCAAACACATGCACACACATATACACACACAACACACACACACATACACACAGACAGCCCAACACACACACACACACACACACACATACACACACAGACAGACAGACACACACACCACACACATACACATACACACACACACATACACACACACATACACACACACACATACACACACACCAACACATCACACACACATACACACAAACGCAGAGGCAAAGATCTTCAATAACTATGATATTAAGGCCTTGGAGGTATTTGCAGAAGAAGAGACGAACGTCTGTGCTTGCAGGTGCAAATGTCCGCGTGCAAATATAACTGGCGGCCACTAGAAAGTATGGATTGCTGTATATAAACTCGTTATATCACACACACACACACACACACACACACACACACACACACACACACACACACACACACACAATATATATATACACAGAGAGAAACAGAAACGCATAAACAAACACACACACAGACAAGAAAAGACAGACACACAAACGCAGACAGAAAACACAGAAACACAAACACACACACACGCAGGCACGCACACACACACACACACACACACACACACACACACACACACACACACACACACACACACACACACACACACGCACGCACGCACACACACACACACAGAGACACACACACACACGCACACACACACAACACACGCACGTACGCACGCACGCACACACAGACACAAGATCAAGATTTAATCAGCCTTTGACCCCCTCCTTGGGGATAGAAGATTGCAGCATTTATTTATTTATTTATTCATTCATTTATTTATTCATTTATTATTTTATTTCGAGGATAATGGAATAAGCACTCATGTGCTTTTTTCATCCAGTCTGTATACAGTTTTGTAAATTTTGTCATCCATTCCCACCGGCACACAATGGCCTACTCTTCCGAAAAGCGGAGCGGGTTTTAACGTGTACGCAAGATGTTCTGCGTGTGTACGTACACGGGCCTCGGTTTACAGTCTCATCCGAAGGACTTTTGGGGAGAGTGGAGTCAGCACTGATTTTAATTCCAGAGAAAAAATTCCTCTTGAACGAGAATCGAACCCGGGTCAGCAGATCACGAATACACCACTCTAACCACCAGGCTATTCCGTTCCGCAGTAAACAGAATTAACTTTAAAAGAAAGAAGTGTTTAATTTGGATGGATTAGACCACTGACAACACTGCATTTGACAGAAAATTAAGGGAAATATAGTCAACCTTTTTTATCAGTGTCAGGCAACATTACTCTTGACTTCTCATTACTACTTTATCACTTAGAGATTCATACAAATGCTGTCAAAGAAAGACAACTCAAGGCATTATTTTTCAGGATAACATTAAATGCATTCACAACAAAATTCAGCAAGAGTGTTAAATGCTTATGCGGTGAATATATTTCAAATACCCATATTATCAAACTTGAATGTGAGAATTTAAAACCTTATCTCCCTGCCCTTTTCTGAGATTACCATTGACGCAGTTTTGAACAATGTAAAGCTAACGTTTGACATTGCCAAAGGTTTATTGTTAAGTCCTATAGGGCATTTATTGTAGTTGTAGTTCTCTTCGAATTTCATCTTTTTGAATAATGTTGTTCTTGATCTGTTTATGTTAATACAATTTGTGTATTTCCCTTGTTATTATTCTTTATTACATACACACACACTCACACGCACGCATGCACCACACAGAGTAGATCTATCTATCTCTATATCTATCTATCTATCTATCTATCTATCTATCTATCTATCTATCTATCCATCCATCTCTTTCATTCAGTCTCCTATTCTAGGGCCGTCTGGTATCACTTAAAGTGGAAAGACGTTAAAATTGAAGACTTACTTGACGACAAGGGTGTAACTTTAACAAGGACCTTTTGTCAGAAGAGAACAGATTACAAACTTTGAACATGACAGTGGATTTCTGTATTCATGAGGCAGAACATTCTTCAAAAGTTCAGAACACTTTGGACATTCCAATCTAAAGTGAAATTCATCGCCTGTAGTGTTCACGTTACATTGTTTACAGATGATGCCATTTACTGGTTCTGTTTCAATCGCTAATCTAAATAATGAAATAATAGTGTGATGTATAATTATTCTCTCTCTCTGTATATCTCTGTGTGTGTGTGTGTGCGTGTGGTGTGTGTGTGTGTGTGTGTGTGTGTGTGTGTGTGTGTGTGTGTGTGTGTGTGTGTGTGTGTGTGTCTGAGAGAGAGAAGTAGAGTGTGTACGTGCGTGCGTGCGAGTGTGTGCACGTGTGCATTTGTTGTGGTTGTTATTGTTTTGTCTTTTTTGTTTGCTTTGTTTAGTTGTTTCTTTGGTCGGTATTTTTTAAAACTTGTTTTTGTTTCTTGGTTTGTTTTGTTTGTTTGGTTGGTTGTTGTATTTTTACAAGAATTTTCTGCTTTTGTTTGATTTGTATGGCTTATTGTTAAGTTTTTTTAAAATTATATATATCATATATATATATTTATTTATTATCATTATTATATTTTGAATTGTTTTCAGATAGATGGCTTGATTATAAAAAAAAAAGCAATTGCACTGCTTATTCAATGTACCATCTGAAAATAAAAGTTTGACTTTTATTTGACTTTCACACAAACACACACACACACAATTCGTGCACTAAGGCATCTGTGTGCCCATACTCATGAAAAATGGAGCTAATAGCCACAAGGAAGCCGCGAAAGAGACTGGAACATGCATTCCATGTGAAAGGAATATGCACAGGCAGGCACGCGTCTATCTCTATGCCTGTCATTAAAGGCAGCAGCAGCAGCAACAGCAACAGCAGCAGCAGTAACAGTAAAAGCAGCAGCAACAACAGCAGCAGCAGCAGCACAACAACAATTACAATTACAACATCAAGAATCTTTGACAACAAAAAATCAAATAAACCAAAACAGAAAATAAAAAATAATAATAAAAAGATAAATAAATAAAAACAAAAAGATATAGAAAAGTAAACTAAACATCTCTATAATAAACAAAAAATCAAAACCAAAAAAACAAATTGTGAAAAATAGTCAATCAAAAACCTGCTATAAAAAACAATAAAAAGAAAACAAAACAAAAACAACATAAAACAAAATTTCCCTACATTCCTCATCAAAATATTTTAGATATCAACAAAGAAGCAGCTAGGACAAACACCTGCACGCGTAAATAAATGCACAGGTAAATACAGATCAATGAATATTTTAAAAAACAACCTTTAATAATGAGGATAATGGAATAAGCTCTAATGTGCATTTTTACATCCAATCCCTGTGTGTATACGGTTTTGTAAATTGTGTCATCAGTTCCCACCGGCACACAATGGCCTACACTTACGAAAAGCGGAACAGGATTTCACGTGTGCGCAAGATGTCCTGCGTGCGTTCACACACGGGGCCTCGGTTTATAGTCTCATCCGAAGGACTTTTGGGAAGAGTGGAGTCAGCACTGATGTTAACTCCGGGGGAAAATATCCCCTTGGACGGGAATCGAACCCGGCTCGTCAGATTGCGAGCGCAATGTTCTAACCACTAGGCTATCCCGGTAAATATTTTAACAAGAAAGTAAATGAATAAATGAATATACCAACCAATAACTGATTGAAAGTATTGAGTGACCAAATCCTAAACAGATACACACACAGACAAAATCAAACAAAGGAAATGCATAGTAACAGACTGAAGCTGTGGGTTTGAAGACTACTATACCGAGGAGACCCACTACTGCACTTCGTTCATAAATCATGAAGCTGACTTGAGGGAAATGAGAGGTGATGCATGGAGAAAGAAAGGCATGGTGGACTGTCAGCCTCCCGCAACCACCCCATCAGTACCATCGCAAAGCCTCAGTGCAGGCTGATTAATGAGTCACTGGCATTGCAGTTTATCTCACCCCTACCCCTCCCCTCCTTGCGCAACACACATACACACACACATCACACACACACACACACACACACACACATCACACCACAACCACACAATCACGCACGCACACACACACACTCACTCACTCATACGCACACACTCATACACACACTCACATACACACTCACTCTCTCACACACACACACACTCTCACACACACACTACACACTCACGCACACACACACACACACGCTCACTCACACTCAAACACACACTCACACACACTACACACACACACACACACACACACACACACACACACACACACACACACACACACACACACACTCACACTCACACTCAAACACAAACAAGTCCTTCGGATGAGACTATAAACCGAGGCCCTGTGTGCGAACGCACGCAGAACATCTTGCGCACACGTTAAATCCTGTTCCGCTTTTCGTAAGAGTAGGCCATTGTGTTCCGGTGGGAACAGATGACAGAATTTACAAAACCGCATACACACGGGGACTGGGTGTAAAAAAGCAAATAAGTGCTTATTTCATTATCCTCGATATAAAAGAATTGAAAAAAAAATTAAAACACACACACACACACACACACACTCACGCACACACACTCACACAGAGCTAACCAAATCAAATCAAATCAAATCTTAGATGCTTTCCATAACACTTTACGATACAAAAACACGCGCGTTTTATTTCTAAAGCACTCAGAGGAGGCTAAGGAGGAATGATAAAGAAATTAATGATGAACAGGCAGGATTGAATTGACAGGCGAGGAGCGAGAGCGAGAGAGTGAGAGAGAAAGCGAGCGAAAAGAGAGAGAGAGAGAGAGAGAGAGAGAGAGAGAGAGAGAGAGAGAGAGAGAGAGAGAGAGAGAGAGAGAGAGAGAGAGGCAATGGCAATGGCAAAGGTTTGTTGTGTTAGGCAAATATCTCCATTTACAAAGGGACAGTGGGGTGGGGACTGAGCACAAAATACACATATAATTGATAACACAATCAATCATGCCCTGCACACAACAACAACAACAACAACAACAACACATAATTAGATTGTGCAAGCTTTCGCCCATTGGAAAGGGACAGGGGTGGGGGGGTGGGGGGGGGTGTGAGATACCCTGAAATTACAATCCATTGACAGCATAGCACAAAAGATGAAGTCCGTGACACGGTATCCAAGTTACTGAGAGAGAGAGAGAGAGAGAGAAGAGAGAGAGAGAGAGAGAGAGAGAGAGAGAGAGAGAGAGAGAGAGAGAGAGAGATGAAATCCTGACAAGGTCTCCAAGTTACTGAAGAGAGAGAGAGAGAGAGAGAGAGAGAGAGAGAGAGAGAGAGAGAGAGAGAGAGAGAGAGAGAGAGAGAGAGAAAGAATAATAATACTAATAATAATGTGTGGAATTTATATAGCGCTGAATCTTGTAAAGCAACAAATCAAAGCTCTCAGATGACTTTTTTTTATATCGAGGATAATGGAATAAGCACTCATGTGCTTTTTTACATCCAGTCCCCGTGTGTATGCGGTTTTGTAAATTTTGTCATCTGTTCCCACCGGCACACAATGGCCTACTCTTTCGAAAAGCGGAACAGGATTTAACGTGTGTGCAAGATGTTCTGCATGCGTTCGCACACGGGGCCTCGGTTTATAGTCTCATCCGAAGGAGAGAGAGAGAGAGAGAGAGAGAGAAGAGAGAGAGAAGAGAGAGAGAGAGAGAGAGAGAGAGAGAGAGAGAGAGAGAGAGGATTGAACTGACAGCCATCACAACTACCCCTATTAATCAATGGCTTTCGAGTAAGAAACAATTCATGGATAAGAGTCAGGGCAATACACACACAAAAACACACACGCACACACAACACACACACACGCACAGACAAGCACACACACACAGACAAAAAACACACACGCATGCACGCACGTGCGTACGCACAGACACACACACCACACACACACACACACCACACACGTACATACACTCACACACACACACGCACTCACACACACACACACTCACACACACACACCACACTCACACACACACACAGCCACATCAAACCAAACAGCTTTTCAAAACACACGTCAAAGCAAAAGCTCCGGGTTATTCGTAATGACGAAAGAAGCAGCGAGGGATGAGGTAGGAAGGTAGGAGGGCAGGAAGGCAGGCTGTGGGTTTAGTGGCCCACAGTCCTCACCATCACCATCACCACCACCATCACCCACCACCACCACCACCACCACCACCACCCCAATCATAAAATAAAAGCCGTGGGGAGTCTGCCTACAGAATAATTCATCGGTGATAGGCAACGGAGCCTAGTGCACTACATCTTTTCATGGCATGTGACGTGTATCACCTTTTGGTGTTGTTGTTGTGGTTGTCGATCGTTGTTGACAGTTGTGTTTCTTAGTTTTCATGCTTCGCTGACTTCTGCTCGTTGTTCTGTTTCAGCCTTGTTTGAAACCCCGACACAACAAGAAAAAACTCAAGCGACACAACAAAAAAAAGAAAACTCAAGCGACACAACAAAAAAGAAAACTCAAGCGACACAACAAAACAGAAACCTCAAGCGACACAAAAAAACAGAAAACTCAAGCGTCACAGCAACAATACCTCAAGCAACACAACAACAAAAGAGAAAACTCAAGCGACACAATAACAAAAAAGAAAACTCATACGACACAACAACAAAACAGAAAACTCAAGTCATACTTTAAACCCAAACCAGTTCAAACAGACAGAAAGAAACAAACCCGCCTAAACTTACTCGAACCAGTTTAAAGATGGAAACAGAACAAACCAGCCAACAGTAAACCAAACTAATTCACACAGACAAACATAAACGAACCAACCTACTTTAAACCCATTATAAATAAAAAGGAAGAAACTGACCAACTATAAACCCACTATAAACACACAAAACAAGCTCACCTAATTTAAACCCATTCTAAACACATAAATAAACTAACCTACTATAAACCCATTCTAAACACAGAAATAAACTAACCTACTCTAAACCCATTATAAACACAAAAACAAACTAACTTACTCTAAACCCATTCTAAACACAGAAACAAACTAACCTACTCTAAACCCAATAAAACACAGAAAAATAAACTAACCTACTCTAAACCAATTATAAACACAAAAGTTAACCTACTATAAACTCATTATTAAAAAAACCTGAAACATACTAACCTATTTTAAACCCATTCTAAACACAGAAATAAACTAACCTACTCTAAACCCATTATAAACACAAAAACAAACTAACCTACTCTAAACCCATTCTAAACACAGAAACAAACTAAACTACTCTAAACCCAATATAAACGCAGAAAAATAAACTAACCTACTCTAAACCCAATACAAACGCACAGAAAAAACTAACCTGCTCTAAACCCATTCTAAACACAGAAATAAGCTAACCTACTATAAACCCATTCTAAACACAGAAAAAAACTAACCTACTCTAAGCCCGTTATAAACACAGAAACATATCAACCTACTATAAACCCATTATAACACAAAAATAAACTAACCTACTATAAACCCATTATAAACACACAAAAATAACTAACCTACTATACACCCATTATAAAACACAGAAATAAACTAACCTACTCTAAACCCATTCTAAACACACAGAAATAAACTAACTTACTCTAAACCCATTATAAACTCTCAGGAACAAACCTACTCTAAACCCATTCTAAACACACAGAAACAAACTAACCTACTCTAAACCCATTATAAACTCTCAGGAACAAACCTACTCTAAACCCATTCTAAACACACTGAAACAAACTAACCTACTCTAAACCCATTATAAACTCTCAGGAAACAAACCTACTCTAAACCCATTCTAAACACAACAGAAACAAACTAATCTACTCTAAACCCATTATAAACGCAGAAACAAACTCACCTACTAAGAACCTATAACAAACACACAGAAACATACCTACCTACTATAAACCCATTTTTAACAGATACAAACTAGCTAAACCTTCTCTAAACCCCTAATAAACACATAAAGAAATTAACCTACTATAAACCCACTATAAACACAGAAAGAAATAAACCTACTATAAACCAAGTATAAAACACACAAAAACAAACTAACCTACTTTAAACCCATTTAGACACACATAAACTGACCTATGTAAACCCATTATAAGCACAGAAACAAACTAACCTACTTTAAACCCATTATAAACACACATAAAACAAACTGACCTACTGTAAACCCATTAACATTTTTTAAAAAACAACACTGTAAACCCATTATAAGCACACAGAAACAAAATAATCTACACTTTACCAAACCAATGTAAACAAACAGAAAAAATACCAGACAAAAATAAGTAGCAACAAAAACTGAGGCAGCAACATTGTCATCATCACCAACAACACCGTCAACAATAACAACAACGGCAAACCCAACACAAAATAATAACCAAGCATACACGAAGAAGGGCGCTGGTTTGGGCACGTTCAACGGAAAGCAGACAACCACATAATAAAAAGAGCAATGAACTTCGTAGTGGATGGAAAGAGAGACCAAAGGGAAGACCTAGCAAGACCTGGGCTGCCTGTATTGCGGATGATCTTAGAGAAAGGGGCATACATAAGGAGGAAGCTCAAAACAGAGAGAGATGGAGAAGGCTCATCAATGTCAAACCTCCCCTGGGAGAAACATGACAAAAAAGGAAGAAGAAGAAGAAGAAGAAGAAGATACACGAAGGGTGTTCTTGCAGTGACCGCGTATAAAGCTTCATAAAACAGAAGAAACAAATCGTTCCAAATTGCTGAGTTGAAGTGACCAAGAGATAAGCAAGAAAAATTCCAGATTTAACTCGTCCACCTCACGAGGGAATCAGTAGATAAACAAGAGAAAGTCAGAAAGAAAGAAAGAAAGACAGAAAAAGAGACAGAAAGAAAAAAAGAAAAGAAAGAAAGAAAGAAAGACAAGAAAAGAAAAGGAAGAAAGAAAGAAAAAAAAGAAAAGAAAGAAAGAAAGAAAGGAAGGAAGGAAGAAAGAAAGGAACAACGAAAGAAAGAAAGAAAAGAAAGAAAGAAAGAAAACAAGAAAAAGAAAAGAAAGAAAGAAAAAGACAAAAAAGAACAGAAAGAAAGAAAAAGAAAGAAAGAAAGAAAGAAAAAGAAAGAAAAGAAAAGAAAGAAAGAAAGAGAGAAAAGAAAGAAAAGAAAAGAAAGACAAGAAAAGAAAGAATGAGTGAATGAATGAATGAATGAATAAAAACAAACACACACATACAAAGAAAACACAAAGCAAACTTAATTCATAATAATAGAATGAAACAGCGTTTTTTAAAGTCACTACACAAAAGAGACATGCTTTTATTATTGTTATTACTACTATGATCAGTATCATTATCGTCATCGTCATAATCATCATCGTCGTCGTTGTTACTGTTGCTCTTGTTCTTCTTCGTTATTGTTGTTGTTCTTCTCCTCCTCCTCCGCCTCTTCCTCCTCTTCCTCCTCCTCCTCCTTCTTCTTCTTCTTCTTATGTAAATCGCTAAGCTAAGGCAATTTTTTCTTAAATGAGGTAGAGACAGAAGACGAAGAAGAAGAAGGAAGAGGAAGAAGAAGAAGAAGAAGAAGAAGAAGAAGAAGAAGAAAGGCTTTATTGACTGACCCACCCCCATCACAACCATCACCATCACTACTTTAGCCGAGTGCGAGTACTGAATAAACCATGAGTGAGTGCCATTGCAGTCCACACACACACACACACACACACACACACACACACACACACACACACACACACCACACACTCTCTCCTCTCTCTCTCTCTCTCTCTCTCCTCTCTCTCTCTCTCTCTCTCTCTCTGGCAGTAGTAATTGTCATTGTTTATTGATATCGTCATCGTCATCATCGTCGTAGTCACCATCGTCAACTTTATCATTATAATTTCCTTTCAATAAGGTTTGGTATTTTTTGTTTGTGTGTTTTTGTTATTGGGGTGTGTTTTGTTTCTCTCTTAGATGACTTGACGAAATAAAGCAAGTGTTTTGCTTATTCAATGTACCGTCTGGAAATAAAAGTTTGACTTTGACTTTAACTTTGACTCTCTCTCTCTGGATGATTGTGCCATTCAGCTGACAGAAGAGTCCTTCAGATGAGACTATAAACCGAGGCCCCGTGTGCGAACGCATGCAGAATATCTTGCGCACACGTTAAATCCTGTTCCGCTTTTCGAAAGAGTAGGCCATTGTAAGCCGGTGGGAACAGATGACAAAATTTACAAAACCGCATACACACGGGGACTGGATGTAAAAAAAAAAGCACATGAGTGCTTATTCTATTATCCTCGATAAAAAAAAAAGTCATCTGAGCACTTTGATTTGTTGCTTTACAAGATTCAGCGCTATATACATTCCATACATTTTATTATTATTATTATTATTATTATTATTATTGCTTCCTGACTGACCCTAACCACCACTGTCCCATCAACAGCTTGGCCTGGTCAGCGTGCAAAACAAAACAAAACAAAACACAAAACAAAACAAAACAACATGATTATTCATAGGGGAGTGACAACGCAGTCAAGCGTGCTAGGATGTGCTCATGTGATAAATTATCTCCCCTCCTTTTTTGACATTTGTCTTCCCGACTGTCATACCTCACTTACAGCCTTATATTGACCTGTTTTAGCCCCAAGGGGGGTGTGGGTATAATTATGTGAGTGTGGCGCGAGTGTGTGTGTGTGTATGTATGTGTGTGTGCACGATTGTGTGTGTGTGTGTGTGTGTGTGTGTGTGTGTGTGCGATTGTGTATGTGTGTGAGCGTGTGTGTGAGCGTGTGTGTGAGCGTGTGTGTGTGTGCGAGTGTGTGTGTGCGATTGTGTGTGTGCGATTGTGTGTGTGCGAGTGTGATTGTGTGTGTGAGAATGTGATTGTGTGTGTGTGCGATTGTGTGTGTGAGTGTGATTGTGTGTGTGGTGTTTTATACTGTTACTCACAATTTCAAGTTTGAGATCAATAATAAAGCAGATTTAAATTTCGAGTGATGAAACGTCAATGACAGAATGACGAAAATCTTACGGGTGCACCGTATGCGTGTGTGTGTGTGTGTGTGTGTGTGTGTGTGTGTGTGTGTGTGTGTGTGTGTGTGTGTGTGTGTGTGTGTGTGTAGCGACTAAGTAAACAAGAAACAACAAGAGATGAAGAACCAACGACTTTTTCTTGAGGTACTCAAACATACACACTTATAATGTTAAAAATGACACACGCCCAATTTTGTTGCTGTTTTGAATGCAAGCACAGTTGTCCAGATGTGACAGCATGGTACAAAAAATATGAACGGGAACACCCATGACAATAGCAAGAAGGAAAAGACATTAAAAAAAAGAAGAACAGAAAAGAAGAAAAGAAAGAAAGAAAAGAAGAAAAAGGAAGGGAGAAACACAAGAACAAACAAACCAGAGAGGAGGAAAAGGAGCATAGACAGAGACCCCCTCCCCCCTCTAGAAAAACAGTCAGAAAGAAAGAATCAAACAAAAGGAAGCAGACCAAACAGATAAGAAAGGAACAGAACAGAGAAGCAGCAAGAAGACAAGCAGGCAGACAGATGGATAGACCCCAGAAATAAGAGAAAAAATATCCCGAAAAAGAGAAAGAAAGAAGTAAAAAAGAAATAAGGAAGAAAAGAGAAAGAAAAAGCAGCATAAAACCAAATATAATAGAACAAATACGGCTGAAGGAAGCAATCAAAATCCTACCGAGATATAAACAAACAAAATGAACCAACAATCCAATAAATCAAAACGCACGGGAATCGATAAGCAAAAACTCACCCGAATAGACAGAAAACCCCCCACACCACAATCACACTGTCCATCCTTCCTTCCATTCCTTCCTTCCATCCTTCCTCTCTTCCTTCCCTCCTTCCATCCTTCCTTCCACCAATCCTTCCTTCCATCATTCCTACCTCCCTCCCTTCCATCCTTCCTTTCCTTCCTCCCCCCACACCTTTCTTCCTTCCATCCTTCCATTCTTCCTTCCTTCCATCCTTCCTTCCATCCTTCATTCCATCCTTTCATCCTTCCTTTCTTCCATCCTTCCATTCTTCCTTCATTCCATCCTTCCTTCCATCCATCCTTCCATCCTTCCATCCATCCTTCCATTCTTCCTTCCATCCTCCCTTCCATCCATCTTTCCTTCCATCCTTCCTTCCTTCCACCCTTCCTTCCTTCCACCCTTCCTTCCATCCTTCCTTTCATCCTCTCCATCCATCCATCCTTTCTTCCATCCTTCCATCATCCATCCATCCATTCTTCCTTTCCTCCTTCCATCCTTTCTTCCATCCTTCTTCCCCTCCTTCCATCCTTCCTTCCTTCCTTTCTTCCTTCCATCCTCCAATCCTTCCTTCCATCCTTCCTTCCATCCTTCCTTCCTTCCTTTCTTCCTTCCATCCTCCAATCCTTTCTTACATCCTTCCTTCCATCCTTCCTTCCATCCATCCTTCCTTCCTTCCATCCTTCCATCCATCCTTCTATCCTTCCATCCATCTTTCCGTCCTTGCATCCTTCCGTCCATCCTTCCTTCCATCCATCCTTCTATCCTTCCATCCATCTTTCCGTCCTTGCATCCTTCCGTCCATCCTTCCTTCCATCCTCCCTCCCTCCCATCTGTGATCTGTTTTAGCCCGAGGGGCTTTCCGTGCAGTGACCTAGTTCAGCTTCACGCATGATTAATTAGATTAATTGCCAGAAGGAAGGGTGTCACCCTGATCAACCCTGACTCATTGACTGGTTGACTGACTGACTGACTGATTGATTGACTAAAGTGATTGACTGCTTTGATGAGGATGCACTTAAAGAGCAACACTGAGAACGAGGGAGGGAGGGGAAGCAATAGTCTATGGAGATGACAGACGACATTTGGCTTTGATCTGTATGTATGGATGAATGAACACCTGTGCAGTGAGTGTGTGTGTGTGTGTGTGGTGTGTGTGTGTGTGTGTGTGTGTGTGTGTGTGTGTGTGTGTGTGTTTGTGAATGTAAGCGCGCATGCCTGTGTGCATCCTAGGATATGCAACCTGCCATGCATGCAACTGTGCACTATAAACTTGCATGTATACTTTTGGGACAGCATTGATGTGTGTGTGTTATTCTTTTTTTTTAACTCTTTTTTTTCGAGGATAATGGAATAAGCAGTCATGTGCTTTTTACATCTAGTCCCCGTGTGTATGCAGTTTTGTAAATGTCATCCGTTCCGACCGGCACACAATGGCCTACTCTTCCGAAAAGCGGAATGGGTTTTAACGTATGCGCAAGATGCTCTGCGTGCGTTCGCAGACGGTACCTCGGTTTATAGTCTCATCTAAAAGACTTTTGGGGAGAGTGGAGTTGGCACTGATGTTAACTCCAGAGGAAAAAACAACAACCTTGAATAGAATCGAACCCGGGTCAGCAGTTCACGATTACATCACTCTAACCAAAAGGCTAGCAAGTGGTGTGTGTGTGTGTGTGTGTGTGTGTGTGTGTGGTGTGTGTGTGTGTGTGTGTGTGTGTGTGTGTGTGTGGTGATTGTGTGTGTGTGTGTGTGTGGTGTGAATGTGTGTGCGCGCACATACGCATACATGCACAGACATGTCTGTGCACACGTCTGCATCCCCCCTCCGCCATCCCAAATTGCCCCAGTTGGTGTCAAACTGGGCAAAGCAGTGAAAGACAGATTAATGTTTGTCAGCAGGGCAGGGCAGGGCAGGGCAGGGCAGGGAGAGCTTGTGTGCAGAAAGCAGAGGGCAGCTACGCCTTCTCCACATTAACTGAGGCACGCCAGTTGATTGATGAGCAACCACACCACTCCACTCCACTCCCTTCTCTCTGCCATACCCCTTGCTTGATTTCAAGATTTCAAGATTTTATTTCAAGAACTCCCCCCCCCCCCCCCCCCAAGGGGTACATGAAATTTAACAAAACCACAACTTGCGGATGTGGGCGTGTGAAAAATACTCACAATACAAATTCGCTCCAAAATGAAGAGCACAAATTGAGCAGTCCATGGAAGGTTAGGCAACAAAAACAGCCGCTAACTACAAAGTGATCAGTCTTGCTAGTGTCTTCATATTATTTAGAAACATAAAGTTCATGTAACTGTTGTAACAACTGGAACAGGGGTATTTCTGTAATGTCATTGGGCTTATTCCTTACTCCAGGTAACACCTTACAATAAGTTCACTTAATGAAGTGGAATTATTTTTCTAGTACTTTTCACTCTGTCACATACCAGCCAACCAACCAAACAACCAACCAACCACGCACTCACGCATGCACACACACACACACACACACACACACACACACACACACACACACACACACACACACAACACACACAACACCATGATGTCAAACAACTTAATAACAGCTGCACCATAGGACTTTTGTGACCTTTGTGTGCACAAGAACAGATTAAATGAGTAAGTAGTGTTTTTAAACTGATATCATGAAGCCATCAAACAGACGACTAGTAGTGTGTTTAAACTGATATAACGAAGCCATCAAACACACAACTACTAGTGTTTAAACTGATAATAATGAAGCCATCAAACACACAACTACTAGTGTTTAAACTGATCTAATGAAGCCATCAAAGAGAGAACTACTAGTAGTGTGTTTAAGCTGATATAATGAAGCTATCAAACACACAACTACTAGTGTTTAAACTGATAATAATGAAGCCATCAAACACACAACTACTAGTGTTTAAACTGATCTAATGAAGCCATCAAAGAGAGAACTACTAGTAGTGTGTTTAAACTGATATAATGAAGCCATCAAACAGAGAACTACTAGTAGTGTGTTTACACTGATATAATGAAGCCATCAAACAGAGAACTACTACTAGTGTTTAAACTGATATAATGAAGCCATCAAACAGGCGACTAGTAGTGTGTGTAAATTGATGTAATGAAGTCATCAAACAGAGAACGACTAGTAGTGTGTTTAAACTGATATAATGAAGCCATCAAACAGAGAACTACTGGTAGTGTGTTTAAACTGATATAATGAAGCCATCAAACAGAGAACTACTGGTAGTGTGTTTAAACTGATATAATGAAACCATCAAACATAAGACTAGTAAGTTGTTTAAACTGATATAATGAAGCCATCAAACACACAACTACTAGTAGTGTATTTGAATTGATATATTGAAGCCACCAAACAGAGAACTACTAGTAATGTGTTTAAACTGATATAACGAAGCCATCAAACAGTCGAGTAGTAGTGTGTTTAATCTGATATAATGAAGCCATCAAACACACAACTACTAGTAGTGTATTTTAATTCATATAATGAATCCATCAAACAGTTGACTAGTAGTGTGTTGAAATTGATATAATGAAGCCATCAAACAGAGAACTACTAGTAGTGTGTTTAAACTGATATAATGAAACCATCAAACAGAGAACTACTAGTGTGTTTAAACTGATATAATGAAGCCATCAAACAGAGAACTACTAGTAGTGTGTTTAAACTGATATAATGAAGCCATCAAACAGTCGACTAGTAGTGTGTTTAAACTGATATAACGAAGCCATCAAACAGAGAACTACTAGTGTTTAAACTGATATAATGAAGTCATCAAACAGAGAACTACTAATAGTGTGTTTAAACTGATATAATGAAGCCATCAAACAGTCGACTAGTAGTGTGTTTAAACTGATATAACGAAACCATCAAACAGAGAACTACTAGTGTTTAAACTGATATAATGAAGCTATCAAACAGAGAACTACTAGTAGTGTGTTTAAACTGATAATAATGAAGCCACCAAACAGAGAACTACTGGTAGTGTGTTTAAACTGATATAATGAAGCCATCAAACAGAGAACTACTAATAGTGTGTTTAAACTGATATAATGAAGCCATCAAACAGAAAACTACTAGTGTTTAAACTGATCTAATGAAGCCATCAAACAGGCGACTAGTAGTGTGTTTAAACTGATCTAATGAAGCCATAGTGTTTAAATTGATATAATTATGCTAGTCAGTCGATTAACCCCTCTTCTTGTTTATGTTCGTCTGACTGTTTAACAGATGTTATTGTTTGATAATGTGCATGCATGTCAAAAATATTGTTTTGTTGCCTAACAATAAAAAACGCAGTGAAGTGGATGCTGTTTACAGGAGATAGATAACTAGTCAAGTTATCCCACAGTTAAGTTATCCCACAGTTACGTTATCCCACAGTCAAGTTATCCCACAGTTAAGTCATCCCACAGTTAAGTTATCCCACAGTTAAGTTATCCCACAGTTACGTTATCCCACACTTAAGTCATCCCACAGTAAAGTTATCCCACAGTTAAGTTATCCCACAGTTACGGTATCCCACACTTAAGTCATCCCACAGTAAAGTTATCCCACAGTTAAGTTATCCCACAGTTAAGTTATCCTACAGTAAGTGCATATTCAGCAAACACGGCGCCAGAGAGAAAGAAACAGCGACAGAAACACAAGCAGCTCTTTAAGATTTGGCGCTGTAGAATTCACCCACCTGCCTAGAAAGCTGCCTGTTTGTGGTCGACATTCTCCACAGCCATAACTATAACCTTCCCTGTATCCAGCATCCATCCATCCCCCAGTCCGCTAGAGGCTGTCTGGGCACTAGCCTTTTATAGACTCAGTTAATGACCGAGAGCCCAGGTGTTGTAGTCTGCATTTAGCATTCTCAGGGGGATGAGAGCTAGAGTGTTCATTGCTTGGTCATAAAATATATAGGGAATCGTGTTAATTTTTCCATAAATAGAAATAGTAAGTCTTTTTTTTGGTTTGACTAAGGGAGCTAACATGACTGACAGGTATTACAGTTGACACCTCAGTCAGTCAGTTACCGTCACACTCACAGTATTATTATTAAGGATTGGTATTTTCTCTGTTACTGACATGACATAACTCAATCCTTTGACACAAAAAAGAACCCTAGACATTTTATCTGTTTACCACAGCAACAGAAAATGTTACATTCTCTATCTACCGGGACGGGATAGCCTAGTGGTTAGAACATTGTGCTCGCAATCTGACGGTTCGATTCCCATTCAAGGGGATATTTTCCCCTGGAGTTGACATCAGTGCAGACTCCACTCTCCCCAAAAGTCCGTCGGATGAGACTGTAAACTGAGGTTCCGTGTGCGAACGCACGCAGAACATCTTGCGCACACGTTAAAACGGGTTCCGCTTGTCGTAAGAGTAGGCCATTGTGTGCCGGTGGGAGCAGATGAAAATTTACAAAACCGCATACACACGGGGACGGGATATAAAAAAGAAAATAAGTGCTTATTCCATTATTCTCAATATAAAAGAATTTTTTTTAAAAATAAACAAACCCACAAGTTGTAATGATAACAGCTCCAGTCATTACTGGGGGAAAAAAAAGATTCACATTGTTTAACACAGTTTTAAATATGTTGGGATAAGTCTAAACATCACATTCCGTTAATCATCATAGCTTTTGTTTTTATCAAACTGAAACGATTACTGCAAGTAGCACATCTATAACTAAAGATGCTATTGATACTACTACTACTACTACTACTACTACTACTACTGGTAATAATAATAATAGAAATCATATAGCGCTATATCTTGCAAATCAGAGCACTTGCATTTCAATCGGCTCCTACACATGCAACCAACAATGATTAACAATATTTTAACAAATTCAAATCACACACACACACACAAACACACACAAACACACACACACACACACACACACACACACACACACACACACACACACACACACACATCCACACTCCTGAAATGTAGACTGCCACTGTACAAAACAGTCTGTGATTTAGCTCAGCAAGGAAATCACTGCTCCACTGCTGTCTCTGCACACACCCTGAAGATGGCCGATACTACACACCTGCCTCTATGCAGGCTCCATAGTGGCCTGAGGCCAAACAACAACTGGCCTGATCTGTATCATTGTCAGACCAGCTGTCGGGACACTCATGAGGATAATGACGATGAACAGGGGACTCATTCATGCGTGATCACTTCGGTTTATGGGCTTAGCTCGTCTGCTCTTTTGAACCTGTTTTGGTTCAGAGTTTGCTGGTTGGTTTGTTTGAGAGAGAGAGTGTGTGTGGGTGTGTGAGTGAGTGAGTAAGTGTGTGGGGTGTGTGTGTGTGGTGTGTGTGTGTGTGTGTGTGTGTGTGTGTGTGTGTGTGTGTGTGTAAACTGAGAAATTTTAATGAAGGAAAACAAGTCAGGTGACAAATTACATCTTCATTATCATTATAAACATATTTTTATCAAATATTTATATGTCTGTGTGTGTGTGTGCATACTCATGCAAACTTGCTTGTGTGTGTGCATGCAATGAAGTGGGTGTACAGTTTAGTGTGTGTGTGTGGGCGTGGGGGAGGGGTGCGCGCGCGCTACTGTGTGTATGTGTGATTTCTTGTTCTGATTCCAAGAAAATCGGAAAAAGACCAACTAAACGCAGACGAAACCACGGTTTTACAGGCAGTTTCTCTAAGTCAGATAGTTAGGAAGAAGAGCACATCAAAGCAAACCTGGCCGAAACAGACTGAGATAATAATTACGTTGATCATGCAAACAGATTGGCACAAACACCTGATGACAACAGTTCTCCACGGTAAGGTTTAAGGGCAGAAGGGAAAAAAAGGCAGACCACCACCGACATCCTACATTGCCAACAACATCACTGAGATCAGTGGTCTGGGAGGAGGGCTACAGGAGATGGTAGAACTCAGCAGAGACAGAGAAAGATGGCTTACCCTGGTGGCATTGCGTGGAGCTCCTACCGTTGAACAGCAGCGATAGAGACAGAGGAAGAGGGGAGCACTGGTAACACTCAACAAGGAGACTCAGTGTGTGTATGTGATTGTGTGTGTGTGTGTGTGTTGTGTGTGTGTGCGTGCGCGCGCACTGTTCACAGTTGGCCATGACAGGTTTGCGAACGGGAACGGGGAAAGATTGATTGCATAAAACAGACGACAGCTATAATTATGTAGCCTGTCGATTCATCAGCGCTAAGTGTGTCCTGCTATATCCACTGAGTAGTTCACTGTAGTTTGTAAGTACTAGATTGATTTGTAACACTAGCTCTAATCGTTCTACAATCTGATCATTCCTGCCGCTCTTTTTTTTAATATCGAGGATAATGGAATAAGCACTCATGTGCTTTTTTACATCCAGTCCCCATGTGTATGCGGTTTTGTAAATTTTGTCATCTGTTCCCACCTGCACACAATGACCTACTCTTTCGAAAAGCGGAACAGGATTTAACATGTGCGCAAGATGTTCTGCATGCGTTCGCACACGGGGCCTCGGTTTATAGTCTCATCCGAAGGACTTTGACATTCAGTTCGATTTTTTTGTCAAACTGGGAAGAAAGGGCGAGGCTGGGAATCGAACCCAGAACCTCAAGGTTTACTTGTCAGTGTTGTATTCATTTTATAAGCATGTAAAGCTAGTGGTGAGAATGAAACTAAAGAGTCATCGGATCATGTGTTGGATGTTGTTACCACGGTGCCCTCAAAATAAGTAGAATTTATTAAATGGATTCATTTTTCTCGCACATTCTACCCAGTCACATATTTACACTACTTTCTCTCTCTCTCTCTCTCTCTCTCTCTCTCTCTCTCTCTCTCTCTCTCTCCACACACACACAACACCTCCTCTCTCTCCCCCTCACACACACACACTCACACACACACGCACGTACGCACATCAAACACCACACATGCCACTTTACAGTAACATATGGCTTTGTTCCCCCCCCCCCCTTCCCCCGTCCCCCCCCCCCACCCTGTGTACAGTGACGCTATAAAGCAGACCATTAGATACATTGTCTTCAAATAAATACACGCCAGTCAATTCATTAATCGCTCAGTGACCCTTTTGTGCTTCTGCTGCTTTTGGTTGCATATGCGGAACACCCATTTTAAATCGAGTCCTCAGAAAACAACTCTATGAGCCTGGACATAATTACATTCGCGCTTTTATGATACCTGCGTGGTGTCAAAAGGGCAGTTTTTCTGTTTGTGATGTTTTATAGATAAAATATACCAAAGGGTATGAAATAAAAACGAGACAATAACCTTACACGTAGTGCATATTCAGCACACAAAAAATACCCCCCCCCCCCCCCCCCCCCCCACAGAACCCCCCCCCCCCTCCCCGCCAAAAAAAACACCCCACAACAGCAACAACAAAAAATAACCCACCAAACAAACCCCAAACTATTCTATTTTTATGTCAAGGATGATGAATGAGAACTCATGTGCTTTTTACATTCAGTTCCCATGTAAATGCGGTTTTGTGAATTTTGTCATCTGTTCCCACCGGCACACAATGGCCTACTCTTCCGAAAAGCGGAACAGGATTTAACGTGTGCGCAAGATGTTCTGCGTGCGTTCACACACGGTTCATAGTCTTATCCGAAAGACTGTTGGGGAGAGTGGAGTGTGCACTGATGTTAACTCCTGAGGGGAAAATCTGCACTCTTCAATTCTGCGGAACCCTACACCGCATACTCCCACCTCGCTCCCTTCCCTCTGCTACTGCTACTGCTGCTGGCTGCTGCCTTATTCGAACAATCCACTATTGCCCGTGGCTCTTTATTTCCAGTCCATCCATCTGGAAGGAACTCCCTCTCCGTCAAAAGCCTGCATTTGGTTCTTTCAAATCCAGCTAAAAGACACACTTGTTTCCCACCATGCTCCCCCCCCCCCCCCCCCCCCCCCCCCCCCCCGACAAAACACTTCTCTGCTCCAACTGTCACCACATATTTCAGTGTCCACCACCAGGCGCAGTTCATTTATTTATTTATTTATTTAGTCACTAATTCATTCTCTTAATAATTATATCGAGCATGATAAAACAAGCACTCGTGTGCTTTTTTTGCATCTAGTCCCCCGTGTGCATGCGGTTTGTAAATGTTGTGATTTGACCCCACAGGCCTACTGTTTCAACACATTTTGCACACACACACACTCACACACACACGCACGCGCACACACACACACGCACGCACACACACACACACACACACTGACAACCACACAAAACACTGACACACACACACACACACTGACACACACTCACACACACACACTGACACACACACACACACTGACACACGCACACACACTGACACACGCACACACACTGACACACACACACACACACAAATCTCTCCTGGTTGCAACACGTGGTTTTACAATTCCCTCTCCGCACAAGATCACCATAAAACAGATGATTACATCCAGTGTCTCCCCACATCTGCCCGTCAACTGCTTAATTAATCGATCATTGACCCCTCCGTGTCTCCCTACCTCTTGGTTGCACGTGCCTTTTTGAAGTGCTCTTTGAAGTAAAGTTCATAGACTGTGTTGTTTGGCATCACGCTTTATGGTATCCCTGTGGTGTCCAAAATTACATTTTTCTGTTTCGTGATTCAATGCAGAGAAAATATTGATTGATTTGCATTGAAATGAGATCATAATCTAAGACATTACTTTAAAAAATCGTGATTATAGAAAAAGTAATATCGAGGTAGACATAATACTTGGGAGGTGAAAAGGTAGTTATACCTGTCTGAATTCTGACAGCTCTTAGACAACTGGAGCGATGGTTATCAAAGCAGGGGCAGGAATGCTGACTGACAATGATCAGTCCCCTGTGCGGTCAATGATTACATAGGCTTTAGGTTTATTTCCCACTTCTTTTTTCTTGATGGGTGGGTGGGGTGCCTTTTTCTGTTGCTGGCTGCTTGTGTGTGTGTGTGTGTGTGCGTGTGGTGGTGTGTGTGCGTGTGTGTGTGTGTGTAAGTGCGTGTGGGTGTGTGTGTGTGTGTAAGTGTGTGTTGTGTGTGTGTGTGTGTGTTGTGTAAGTGTGTGTGTGTGTGTGTGCGTGCGCGCGTGCGTGCGCGCGTGTGTGGACACGTGCTTACGAACTTGCGCACACCTTGAAGCAAACACTCAGCAAATAGTGCTGATTGTGCAAAGCTGGAAAAGGAAAATTTGATTGCAAAGCAAGACTGGGGAAGATGAAGCACGACAGAGCCGACCACAGCTACATGTTGTTCCCATCAATACAACAATATCACATTATCCAGTGCTGACTGTATAACAGTATCTAGTGCTGACTGTATCACATTATCTAGTGCTGACATATAACATTATCCAGTGCTGACTGTATCACATTATCCAGTGCTGACTGTATCACATTATCCAGTGCTGACATATCACATTATCTAGTGCTGACATATCACATTATCTAGTGCTGATATAATTATAACATTATCTAATGCTGACCACATAACATTATCTAGTGCTGATATATAACATTATCTAGTGCTGACATATCACATTATCTAGTGCTGATATAATTATAACATTATCTAATGCTGACCACATAACATTATCTAGTGCTGATATATAACATTATCTAGTGCTGACATATCACATTATCTAGTGCTGACATATCACATTATCTAGTGCTGATATACCACATTATCTAGTGCTGACATACCACATTATCTAGTGCTGACATATCACATTATCTAGTGCTGACATATAACATTATCTAGTGCTGACATATAACATTATCTAGTGCTGACATATAACATTATCTAGTGTTGACCATATCACATTATCTAGTGTTGACATATAACATTATATAGTGCTGACATATCACATTATCTAGTGTTGACCATATCACATTATCTAGTGCTGACATATCACATTATCTAGTGCTGACATATCACATTATCTAGTGCTGACTGTATTGCATTATCTAGTGCTGACTGTATCACATTATCTAGTGCTGACACATCACATTATCTAGTGCTGACTGTATTACATTATCTAGTGCTGACATATCACATTATCTAGTGCTGACATATCACATTATCCAGTGCTGACATAGAACATTATCTAGTGCTGACTGTATCACATTATCTAGTGCTGATATATTACATTACCTAGTGCTGACATATCACATTATCTTGTGCTGACATATCACAGTATCTAGTGCTGACTATCGTATAGTATGTTTGTCCGTCGTGTTCGACTATGACCTCCAAAACAGCAGAGGAGGCTGCTGCTGTTTCGGAAATTGGGCAGAAATTTGATTATAGTGGAGATGCCTTGCCCACAGTACATCCCCACTCTCTCGGCCAAGTGAGCATAAGGACAGTCAGCGTTGGAGATGTTCTCCAAAGGCCAACCAGCCCCCAGGGCTGCAGCACATAAAGGACTGTGCAAGTCAAGCGTCCTAGTCAGAGAGTCATAGTCGATCTCTAAAGACTAAGCTGTAAAGAGGAATTCCATGAGTGGGAAAGCCACTGATCATACAGCCTCTCACTTTGCTGTTGTTGCCCCCAGCGTCAATGGTTTAATCAAGAACTGTGATAAAGCCCAGGCGCTCACGGCTAAATCTAGTGCTGACATATCACCTTTCTGTCACAGAGGAAGAGGACGGCACCAGAGAGTAGGCAGCCCTGGTGTCAGGGAATGCACCTGTATAGCACGCGGGATGTCGGGGGTTAATCAACATCCTGTTTTGAACCACACTTCCCCCAACTCTCTGCCCAACATCAACTGTTCTAATGTCGGTGGTCTCGGTGCTAGTCTTTGTGATCAGATGACAAACTGTCATCTCCTGTGCCATCTGCATTGATTCAGCAGTGAACAGCTGTCTAGGAGCTGGTCTTTCTAAGAAGGTTTCTTTGTTAGCTTTTTATCTTTACTTGTAGTGCATCATCAGGGTTTTTTGGTGAGCTGTACCTGTGATTGAATGTACCGATAAAAAACTGGCAGTATCATAGCAATCAAAATGATGCCGCCATAAGCCCTGCAGGGAAAGTTCCTCTGTTTGTCTGTGTGTGTCAGTCAGTCATCCAGTACAACAGATCACCGTTAACACCTCTTTACTGTCACAGCAAATTTCTCTGTGTGAAATTCAAGGTGCTCTCTCTCTCTTGGCAGAGGTTGTTTTAAGCAGCTTGAATTCTATTGAGCGCTTTGATTTGTTGATTTACAAGATTCAGCGCTATATAAATTCCATACATTATTATTATTATTATTATTATTATTTATCATTATGCACGAGATCTTTGAACAGCATCTTGTTTGGAATGTCTGTGTAAGAATGTGTTGTAAACGCCTGTATGTTATTATGTTTGTAACATGTCTATTATCATGTTTGTAACATGTCTATTATTATGTTTGTAACATGTCTGTTATCATGTTTGTAACATGTCTATTATTATGTTTGTAACATGTCTATTATCATGTTTGTAACATGTCTG
The DNA here is from genome assembly GCA_028751875.1 of Rapana venosa. Classification (NCBI taxonomy): domain Eukaryota; kingdom Metazoa; phylum Mollusca; class Gastropoda; order Neogastropoda; family Muricidae; genus Rapana; species Rapana venosa. Next base: position 37,229,828 of record CM054167.1, on the reverse strand, counting down.
TTATTATGTCTGTAACATGTCTATTATTATGTTTGTAACATGTCTATCTGTTAGTCTGCGTGTATGAGTATAACAACATCGTGTTGCATTCACATTCAGCCATGTGAAGTTCACGTTAAGTTTCAGGAGAAATAGTTGGTTAAAGTGTTGAACAAGGAAAGTGTTCGCTTCGGCTGACTTGAAAGGACAACGATTCTTCAGAGAGCTCCACACTCTTGTCTTTTCCTTTTCTCAGTCAATGGAAAAAAAAGTACCGGTAAAAATCTCTCTCGTCTGTTTAACGTGTTACTACAAAATCTCCATTTTGTGCGCAATATAATATCAACATACCGTCTAGCCTAGTGGTAACTGGGGAACTACTAACCCCTCAACACTGCTCAAAAAAACAGCCAGCTTTCAACCCGCCCAACCAGTATGTCCAGATTCAAGCAGAGTGAATCTCACACACCAGCTCTAAATCTCTTGACTCCAATTTTCTATTGTGACTGCAAGAAATCAGATCAGTCAAACAACCTTCACACCCTCCTTCAATCTGATCACACGAAGGTCACTGGCCGCATGAGTGACACAGGTCAGACAATCTGATAGACCCACTTGAATGTCTTCACACACACACACACATTCATTTCATTCAATCTTTTATATCGAGGATAATGGAATAAGCACTTAAGTACTTTTTTAAATATCTAGTCCCCGTGTGTATGCGGTTTTATAAATTTTGTCATCCGTTCCCACCAGCACACAATGGCCTACTCTTCCGAAAAGCGGAACAGGATTTAACGTGTGCGCAAGATGTTCTGCGTGCGTTGGCACACGGGGCCTCGGTTTATAGTCTCATCCGAAGGACGCACAGAGAGAGAGAGAGAGAGAGAGAGAGAGAGAGAGAGAGAGAGAGAGAGAGAGAGAGAGAGAGAGAGAGAGAGAGAGAGAGAGAGCAGCAATAACAGCAACATCCTCGAAATAAAAAATGAATAAGTGAAATAAATATTTAGAAAAAATGGCGCAACTCAAATCCATGAAAACAAATCTGGTAACCATGCACAAAAAAATGAGCTCCTTACTTTTAGGCATCACCACCACCACTACCATCATCATCATCATCAACATCGTCATCATCCCCAGCTATTTGGACAATGATAATGATTGTGCCAGTTCTCTGTTGATTTTTCGGGAGGCTACAGGGTTAATATATATTGTTATTGTATCTGTTGTATAACACTAACAAGGCCTCTGCTATGAATCTATGATGTGTCTGTTATTACTGTGTTGTATTAACACAATGGGCTTTACCACAGTTCTTAATCAAACCACTGACGCTGGGGGCAACAGCAAAGTGAGAGGCTGTAGTATGACCAGTGGCTTTCCCACTCCTGGAATTCCACTTTACAGCTTAGACTTTAGTGATCGACTATGACTCTCTGACTAGGAGGCTTGACTCGCACAGTCCGCATGTGCTGCAGCCCTGGGGGCTAATTGGCCTTTGGAGAACATCTCCAACGCTGACTGTCCTTTTGCCCACTTGGCCGAGAGAGTGGGGGTGTGCTGTGCTGTGGGCAAGGCATCTCCACTATAATCAAATTTCTGCCCAATTTCCAAAACAGCAGCTGCCTCCTCTGTTTTTTAGAGGTCATCGTCGAATACGACGGACAAACATTGTAGCCGGTGTGTGTGTTTGTGTGTGTGTGTGTGTGGAGAGAGAGAGAGAGAGAGAGAGAGAGAGAGAGAGAGAGAGAGAGAGAGAGAGAGAGAGAGAGAGAGAGTGGTATGATTTTATTTGTTTCCTTTTTCACGGGGATTGTTTGCATGCTAGATCTAGTGTGACAGGGCGGTAATTAGATTATCTCCCATGCGATCACTGACTTGTCTCAGCGTCGTGTTTCTAAATCGGAACACACCTGTGACTTGAGCGACACTCGGTTCCTGCAGTACCAGGGACAGCAACTACAGGAGAGGCCCTGTCATATGAAAAACATCACGAATGAAAAACCAACTTCCAGGCACTGTTTTCCATTACCCAATTTTCGTTCACTACACGGCTTCAAGGCACACATACAGATTATACATTACAGCAGGGGGGTGGAGTTTTGGCTGTTAAATGCATTGTACATAATACAACATAATAAAATACTATGCAATACAGTACAGTGCAAAACAATACAGTATAGTGCAATACATTGTAATAGAATGCACTACAATACAGTACAGAACAATACGGTGCAATTTAACACAATACTGTACATTTCAGTACAAGGCAGCGACTTCTAATACACTGCAGTACAAAACAAAACGGTACAAAGTAAGGCAACACACCACAACACAAAGCACTACGACCAACCAATACAGTACAAAGTAGTGCAATGCATTAAAAATACAGTGCAGTACATTAAAATACAGTCCTGTGCAATACAGTACAATGCACTTCAATACAGTGCAGCGCAATACAGGACAGTTAAATACACACATACACACACACACACAGAGTACACGCAGTGTCTCACACTGCCCAAAGCTCTCAAGTATAGATCTGTAAGCGGGGCAGGCAACATTGACTGGGACAAATGGCCAGACCATGGCTGCCTGCTCTGCACATTAACACATGCTGATGGCTTCATCAACGACCATTAAGTCCTGTTATGGCCGCCTTTGGGGGTGAAGCAAGAAGACACTTGCCCTCGTTCTTTACCATTTAATCTTGATCGTCAGTGTAACAGTGCTGACTTAGGGACAGGCAAGGACATGAGAAGGTAGCGCTACAAACTGGCTGAAGGAAGGAAGAAGGTAGGGTTGGTTTTTTTAATGTGCCATCAACATTCATGTTTCCCAGTGGGAAAAAGGGGGGCAGGGCTTAGAGGAACTTATTTTAATGCACACAAAAAAGTCTTTCAGATCATTTTGCGCGTTGAGTATCAGTGCGTGTGCGTGCGTACACACACACACACACACACAGGAAGAGTGGGTGGCAGTTGGTTGATGGTACAGTCCCCAAATCGGATAGCTTTACTGGGAATCTAATACTATAAAACACACACACATTCTTCAGATGAGACTATAAACCGAGGCCCCGTGTGTGAACGCGCGCAGAACATCTTGCGCACCCGTTAAATCCTATTCAGCTTTTGGTGAGAGTAGGCCAGTGTGTGCCGGTGGGAACAGATGACAAAATTGACAAAACCGCATACACACAGGGGCTGGTTGTAAAAAAAAAAGCACATAAGTGCTTATTCTATTATTCTCCAAATAAAATTTAAAAAAAAATAAATAAATAAACACACACACACAGTGACGTCCAAACAGCTCACATACAACTGCAACTTATATGGGTTTTAATGCCCCCATCCATCTCCTTACCTCTCCTCTCCCCCCCTCCCCCCCCCCCGCCCCCCCACCCCTTGTGAACAACAAACTCCTGATACAGACGATTAGTTTCTATAGTTTTCACATTAACTAATCCAAGCCAGCCAATTCATCACCTCTTCTGTCTGTCTTGGCTGCACATGCGTAACAGCTCATTGAAGTCAAGTCGGTAAAGTGCGTTTTCATCGTCTGTGTCTTTTATCAAAATGTGTTTGAAACATCTGTACGGAGCTAACAAAGACTGCCCAAGTTCGGACACCTTGTGGCCGGGCTGGACACACTGTGCCATGAAGAGGAGGACAGGCAGGCAGTGGTCACCTCAGCAGGGCACATTCATGAACAGCTAGATGTCTCTGTACTACTACTACTACTCTGTCCATCGTGTTTGACAGTGACCGCTTAAACAGAAGAGGAGGCAGCTGCTGTTTCGGAAAAAAAAAGTTAAGGTGTCGTAGGGGAGCGAGGCGTCAGAGACCTCACTTCTCTAGGGGCCAGCATATTAAGGGCGGCGCCCATCTCCTCTCCCTCGCTGCTTTACCTTCCCTGACCCTAAAGAGGGCAGGTACCCATTTACAGCTGGGTGAGCTGAGAGACTGTACTGAAGCCAAGGCGCGCAAACAGTCAGGTAGTAACCATGCTCAATGGTGCTTAACCTTGGCTGGGGAAAGCGAGTTCTCCGACCACTGAGCTATCCCGTCCCCATTTCCCCATTTTCCTGTTTTGGAAACTGGGCAGCAATTTGATTGGAGTGGAGATGCCTCGCCCACTCTCTCGGCCAAGCGGGCATTGGGACAGTCAGCGTTGGAGATGTTCTCCCAAGGCCAACTAGCCCCCAGGGCTGCAGCACATAAGGACTGTGCAAGTCACACCTAGTCAGAGTCATAGTCGATCACTAAAGACTAAGCTGTAAAGTGGAATTCCATGAGAGGAAAAGCCACTGGTCATACATACAGCCTCTCACTTTGCTGTTGCCCCCAGCGTCAGTGGGTTATCAAGAACTGTGATAAAACTCAGGTGCTGAAGGCGTAATATTGTATTTTAATTTGTATTGTATTGTATTCATGATGTTTTGTTGAGTGGGGTTGTGTTGTGCTGCACTGCATTGTATTGTATTGGTATGTACTGCATTGTAATACATTATTTTGTACTGCATTGTATTGTATTGGTATGTACTGCATTGTAAGATATTATTCTGTACTGCATTGTATTGTATTGGTATGTACTGCATTGTAATATATTATTCTGTATTGCATTGTATTGTATTGGTATGTACTGCATTGTAAGATATTATTCTGTATTGCATTGTATTGTATTGGTATGTACTGCATTGTAATATATTATTCTGTACTGCATTGTATTGTATTGGTATGTACTGCATTGTAAGATATCATTCTGTACTGCATTGTATTGTATTGGTATGTACTGCATTGTAAGATATTATTCTGTATTGCATTGTATTGTATTGGTATGTACTGCATTGTAAGATATTCTGTACTGCATTGTATTGTATTGGTATGTACTGCATTGTAAGATATCATTCTGTACTGCATTGTATTGTATTGGTATGTACTGCATTGTAATATATTATTTTGTACTGCATTGTATTGTATTGGTATGTACTGCATTGTAAGATATTATTCTGTACTGCATTGTATTGTATTGGTATGTACTGCATTGTAAGATATCATTCTGTACTGCATTGTATTGTATTGGTATGTACTGCATTGTAAGATATTATTCTGTATTGCATTGTATTGTATTGGTATGTACTGCATTGTAAGATATTCTGTACTGCATTGTATTGTATTGGTATGTACTGCATTGTAAGATATCATTCTGTACTGCATTGTATTGTATTGGTATGTACTGCATTGTAATATATTATTCTGTACTGCATTGTATTGTATTGGTATGTACTGCATTGTATTGTATTGGTATGTACTGCATTGTAATATTTTATTCTGTACTGCATTGTATTGTATTGGTATGTACTGCATTGTATTGTATTGGTATGTACTGCATAGTAATATATTATTCTGTACTGCATTGTATTGTATTGGTATGTACTGCATTGTAACATATTATTCTGTACTGCATGGTATTGTATTGGTATGTACTGTATTGTAATATATTATTCTGTACTGCATTGTATTGTATTGGTATGTAATGCGCTGTATTGAAAGTTATGAAAATTCTAATCCCTTTCAAATTTCCTTTTTCCTTCAACATTTCTTCTTTCTCCTTGAAAAAAGACAGCGAGGGTGAGTCAGACAGTTACCAAACAGAACTGGATCAATTTATCAACTCCAGTTTCTCCACAATCATTTCACCCACCAGCTCCTCACAGTCTTGCCAAGTTTCATCCCGACTTTTGGATAATCAACTTGTTTCTCTTACTTTCCTTCTAAATCATCCCCCCTCCTAAACTGACCACTTTACTTTTTAACGCACAGTTTTCTTCTTTCAAAAGTTCATTCTCTCTTCTTGAACTGTTTAACAGAAGTCGTGCACATCTTGAGTCAAGTCCGAATGAGATTGCTTTAAATCTGCCATGTCCGTTTAGTTCAAGTCATCTCTGAAGGATGTCGATAGAAACGCCACCTCCTTCAGAGTCAGCTCGTTCTGGCACTTCTCACCTGCTGCTTGGCCAGTTCTGGGTCATCTCTGTCATCCTCCGTGTGGGTCTGGAAGCGAGTTGTCCTGCTTTGGTTCAATTCCATGTCCCCACATTGATGAAATGAATCAAATTGCCCAAGGACAGGAGGAAGAAGAGCAAACCTGCCATGACACCGTCTGTTTTGCTTTGTCATGTACGGGGCTGCTTGGAATTGGGCTCTGTCCTACTGGACCTTCATGTATACTGGCCCAAATCCTCCACACACACACTCTGTTCTGAAGAGCAGCGGAGAGAGCGGCAGGGTGCGTCACCTGTCATTCTGTGTGTCAGGGTGCGGAACTGTACGATCTCTACAAATAACCCAAGTTTGCACAGAGAGAGAGAGAGAGAGAGAGAGAGAGAGAGAGAGAGAGAGAGAGAGAGAGAGAGAGAGAGAGACAGAGACAGAGACAGAGAGACAGACAGACAGAGACAGAGACAGACAGAGACAAAGAGTGAGACAGAGAAGAGAGAGAGAGAGAGAGAAGAGACAGAGACAGAGAGACAGACGACAGAGAGACAGAAGACAGAGACAAGAGAGAGACAGAGGACAGAGAGAGACAGAGAGAAGAGAGAGAGAGACAGAGAGAGAGAGACAGACAGAAGACAAAGAGACGAGACAGAGAGCAAGAGTGAGAGAGAGAGAGAGAGAGAGAGAGAGAGAGAGAGAGAGAGAGAGAGAGAGAGAGAGAGAGAAAGAGATTATTTATTCATGTTTAGGCCACCGCCCTTCATGAAGGGATTGGTGAAAGAACAGAAGTACAATAACACTCGATAAAAAACATAACAAAAAAAAACCCCAATGCATCAGTCACAGTTAACATGTTGAACAGCAATCATCTATGACGTTGCAGTATCTCGAAGCTTAAATGCTTTATGCAGAAAATTTTTAAAAAAATGCCAAACATCAGTATGCCTTGTAGATGCCATCAACAAACTCAGCTTGAACATACATGGGTGTTGATAATATTTTACTGGGATAAACGGCTAAGTCTAAGTCTATTTAAGGCAGGGCAACATAAAACAAAATGTACTTCATCGTCTTTCTCCCATCCACATAAAAGACAAATTAACTTAGTGGGATCATATGGCTTATACCTATTGTGATGGGTTGCCAGATTTGACACGCCCATTCTAAATCTTGTCACTATAATTTTCATGTATCTCTCCATGCTAGAGGTTAAATGCGGCTTCATTTCATGATTACTACAAAAAGTCCTATACAGATTAAATCTTTCGCTATTCTGAATATGATCATTCCATTTCTGCCATCTACAATCTACTAAGCGCTGACGAAAAGTTTTTATGAAACATCTGTATTTCCAACGCCCTGGTTTAACCATACATCACCAAAGCCATATTCGCATAGACAAATGCGCACATCAATTACCCAATTTATTTTACCCCTAACATCTAATTCAAACAACATTTTGTAGGCTTTAAAAGGTATTCGACTGTCTTCCATCTGGAAACTCTTAATCCAGTAACGTATGCATTGGTCTGCAGAATTAATATACAAAGGAAATCTACCAGTTTCACCATACACCAGATCATTTGGTGTACGCCTTTCTATAGCTAAAAACTTTTTCAGGGCAAACAAATGAACAGATTCACAGCAGAGTGCTGCTTTGTTTAACCCCCACAGCTCAGAGCCATACTGTACAACAGGCTGGACTCGTGAATCAAAAAATTTAAGAAATAATTTCAAGGACGAATTGTTTAACATAGATAATCTTTTCATTATATATTACAATGAGTTTTTTGCCTGCTGGCGAGATCTGTACATGCAGACACAAAACTCAGTCGAGTAGTAAAAAATATTCCTAGATACTTATAAACATTAACTACCGGCATTATTTCCCTATCGTAAGTCCATCTTTCCCTTGCCCCTAAGTATCCCCCTTTCTAAATACAATGATATTACTTTTCTTCATGTTTACTTTTAACTGCAGTGAGGTAGCAGCACGTTGCAAGTTGTTAAGTTGTGTTTGCAAACCAGTTATTGTCTCTGATAATAAAATAACGTCGTCTGCTCATAGAAGGATAAACAGTTCAAACACATCAAAAGAAGAGGACACACCATGTCTTCCATTTTGTATAACATTTACAGCCAGTTCATTAATAAAAAGCGAAAATAAGATGGGACTGCACACATCACCTTGTTTCACTCCTGCTGTATTTTTTCTTCTTCTTTTATATCGAGGATAATGGAATAAGCACTCATGTGCTTTTTTACAACCAGTCCCCGTGTGTATGCAGTTTTGTAAATTTTGTCATCTGTTTCCACCGGCACACAATGGCCTACTCTTCCGAAAAGCGGAACAGGATTTAACGTGTGCGCAAGATGTTCTGCATGCGTTCGAATACGGGGCCTCGGTTTATAGTCTCATCCGAAGGACTTTGACACTCAGTTCGATTTTTTTGTCAAACTGGGAAGAAAGGGCGAGGCTGGGAATCGAACCCAGAACCTCACGGTTGACTTGTTGGCAGGTAAACGTCTTAACCATCCTGCCACCTTCCTTCCTTTTTGTACATTTAACATAATCTGTCAGTGCAGCTCCACACCTTACCTTACATTTCACATTTTCATACATACTTTGAATACATGTATACAATTTCCCTTTCACCCCATTTTTAAGTAAGATAGGCCATAGTAGGTTTCTGTTTATCGAGTCAAAGGCCTTCTCAAAGTCAATGAAGGCAACATACAATTTACGATTAGAAGAAAATTGTTTCTGAACTAAAGCTAGCAAAGCAAACATGTGATCTATTGTTGGGTATCCTTTTTTTTAATCCTGCCTGATGGTCACCAGTGACATTATTTTCCTGCACCCATTCATGTAATCTATGATTAATTATAGTACTAAACAACTTACTGCTAACATTACTGAGAGAAATGCCCCTGTAATTATTGGGGTCATTAATATTACCTTTTTTAAACAATGGTAAGACAACTGACTCTGCCCATGTTTCTGGAAAGATTTCATTATCAAACAAAGCATTAAACAACTTTTTTTAAAAACTGTATGACCTGTTCATTTGAGTTCTTGTACATTTCGGTAATTATGCCATCAGCGCCAGGAGCCTTACTGTTTTTAAGCTTTCTGAATGCAAACAATACTTCTTCCCTACAAATTGGACGGTTCATATAACAGTCATCATCAGCATGTAAAAGGTCATCTGTCCAATCCTTGTTAACTACTTCTTTTTCTAGCAGTGCTTTAAAATGTTGAAACCAAGTATCTATACTTATGCTATTTCTAGGCTGTTTCTTTTTAAATGAGACTCTTTTGATAGTATTCCAAAACTCTTTTCGATTCTGAATTCAGAGAGAGAGAGAGAGAGAGAGAGAGAGAGAGAGAGAGAGAGAGAGAGAGATCAATACTGTAGTGAGTCATTGGTGAAAGTGACGTGGAGAAAAACGCGTCACTTACACATACACACACACACACACACACATGCACCGCGAACGCACGCACGCACGCACACACACACACACACACACACACACACACACACACACACACACACACACTAACATCTAGTATTTGTCTCGTAATTATAGCTTTCAGTGAATGGACGTTAAATTGAAGACCACACAGCACACACGCACGCACGCATGCACGCACACGCACACACACCATAAACACACACACACACACACACACACACACACGCACACAGAGTGATATCACGGGACGGGATAGCCTAGTGGTCAGAACATTGCGCTCGCAATCTGACGACCCGGGTTCGATTCCCGTTCAAGGGGATATTTTCCACTGGAGTTAACATCAGTGCAGACTCCACTCTCCCCCAAAATCCGTTATTCTTTCATATTGAGGATAATGGAATAAGCACTTAAGTACTTTTTTACATCTAGTCCCCGTGTGTATGCGGTTTTGTAAATTCTGTCATCTGTTCCCACCGGCACACAATGGCCTACTCTTACGAAAAGCGGAACAGGATTTAACGTGCGGGCAAGATGTTCTGCGTGCGTTCGCACACGGGGCCTCGGTTTATAGTCTCATCCGAAAGACTTTCGGGGAGAATGGAGTCGGCACTGAATTTAACTCCAGGGGAAAACATACCCTTGAACGGAAATCGAACCCGCGTCGTCAGATTGCGAGCGCAATGTTCTAACCACTAGGCTATCTTGTCCTCCCCCTCCCCCCCCC
>CM054167.1:37212143-37214643 GCA_028751875.1 Rapana venosa | reverse complement strand
ACAGGGGTATGCTGTTGCGCAATGTTGCTGTTGTTGGCTGGGCTGGCTTTCAGTCATAGCACAATGACTGTGCTGTCGCCACTTCCAGCGATTTTCCAAGAAGTGAGGTCATTTTCTTGGAGCAGGACATCCAAGGTCAATTTCAACGTTGTTGGTAGACCGACAACGGACATGGTGTTGGATTAAATAGAATTTTTGAAAATTAAGTTCAGAGCAAAATTTTCTTCCTGCCTACCTTCAAGGGAGATCACTCCACCTCCTGAGAGGGAAGGAGAGAGGGATGGAGAGAGGGAGAGAGAGGGAGAGAGAGAGAGAGACAGACAGACAGACAGAGAGAGACACACACAGACAGACAGTCAGAGACAGACAGACGGACGGACAGACAAGAGAGAGACAGACAGAAACAGATAAGAGATTAACTTTGATCAACTGAACCCAAGGTTGGGGCTTACAACAGGAAAGAAATAGGTGGGAAGAGCAGGTCTGTGTGAATGGGGACAACAGGCACAGGATCTCACCCTACACCTTTGTTTTGCTTTAAGCTCAATGTCTGAATTCACTAATCACAATTATAACAAATATTCCAAATCTTTGTTAAACCAGGACAAGAACACAGACAAAGTATTACACTACACTACAGGTACACAACAACACACAATAACACAGTCACGACACTCACCTCTTGTCCTTTTACGTGGACAGATTTTTCCTTGATGTCACTTACCTTGCAAAGAGTTGCAGGCTCCTCTGCCGAAGACTGCCGAAGTCCTGCCGAAGACTGCCGAAGACTGCCGAAGATTGCCGAAGCACTGCTGAAGATTGGCGAAGCACTGCCGAATATTGGCGAAGTTCTGCTGAAGTCCTGCTGGAGTACTGCTGAAGTTCTGCTGAAGTCCTGCTGAAGTACTGCTGAAGTACTGCTGAAGTACTGCTGAAGTTCTGCTGAAGTTCTGCTGAAGTACTGCTGAAGCACTGCTGAAGCACTGTCGAAGATTGCTGAAATACTGCCGAACACTGCCAAAGACTGCTGAAGTACTGTCGAAGATTGCCGAAGACTGCTGAAGACTGCCGAAGACTGCCGAAGACTCCCGAAGATTGCTGAAGTCCTGCTGAAGACTGCTGAAGACTGTTGAAGTACTGCCAAAGACTGCCGAAGATTGCCGAAGACTGCCGACGACTGCTGAAGACTCCCGAGGATTGCCGAAGTCCTGCCAAAGACTGCCGAAGTACTGCCAAAGACTGCCGAAGTACTGCCAAAGTCCTGCCAAAAACTGCCGAAGTACTGTCGAAGACTGCCAAAGACTGCTGAAGTACTGTCGAAGACTCCCGAAGATTGCTGAAGTCCTGCTGAAGACTGATGAAGACTGTTAAAGTACTGCCAAAGACTTAGCCGAAGATTGCCGAAGATTGCCGAAGACTGCCGAAGATTGCCGAAGATTGCCGAAGACTGCGGAAGTACCTGCCAAAGTCCTGCTAAACACTGACGCTGGCTCAGGATGGAGACCCTGGCCCTTCAACCCCCCCCCCCCCCCCTTTCCATGAGGGGGAAGACGCCCCACACCAGTCTGTTCTGTCTCAGGAAGAGAGGCTGGAGAACAGCTCTTCAACCAGAAGCTGAGAGACCACTGTCACTAGTATGTCCCGCACTTTGACATCCTCTATGTTTGCATGCACGCATGTGTGTGCGGGCGTTTGCGTGATACTACTCTCTCTGCCTCCTAGTTTACAATGAAATACAAAGTTTAACAATCTTCTTATATTTTTATTTTATTCTTTTATATCGACGATAATAGAATAAGCACTTATGTGCTTTTTTTAACATCCAGTCCCTGTGTGTTTACAGTTTTGTAAATTATGTCATCCGTTCCCACCGGCACACAATGGCCTACTCTTCCGAAAGCGGGACAGGATTTAACGTGTGCCCAACATGTTCTGCGTGTGTTCGCACACGGGGCCTCGGTTGATAGTCTCATCGAAGGACTTTTGGGGAAGAGTGGAGTCTGCACTGATGTTAACTTGACACAACAAGCTATCACCGATGTCACACACTCCCACGCAATATCTACTATCATTGTCAAAGTTTTCTTTCTCCATCTCTCTCAGAAAAGATGTCGAGTATTCTTACCTTGAGACGGCTCTCCACAGCATCCTGACTGCTCAGAGTAAGGGAGGGATGTGACAGATACAGGTCACCCACACATCTTTCCATTCTGAACACAGCTCACCACAGACACAGAGCTTTACTGTCGTGTTTCACGTGTTGCACGTGCATCAAGTGCTGTAGGGGGCGAGGAGTGAATACTTTGTTCTCTGTCTGGTTCAGTGATCCATATTCAGAGTTTTGGATTCATGTAAAAGATGATTCAATGCTTCATTGCTCTATCAAGAAGTGTGTATATATATATCTCTCTCTATCAGAATTTACAAAACCGCATATACACGGGGACTAGATGTAAAAAAGCATATAAGTGTTTATTTCATTATCCTTGATATAAAAGAA
>CM054167.1:37152143-37209643 GCA_028751875.1 Rapana venosa | reverse complement strand
GTATATGTTGTGTGTGTGTGTGTGTGGTTGTGTGTCGCTATTGTTACAATCGTTTTGGAACTCCTTTTTTCCGAATCAAGTTTTTCTTAAACCATCGTTTCTGAATTACTCCGTTTTCGTTAAAAAAATTTTTTTAAAAGCTATCAACCATGTGTCAGTTATAATTTTGTCAGAAATGTTTTTATCTTTTAGCATTTTGTGCTATGAAAATCTCACAGTGGGCTGTCCTTAGATTAAGATACAGGACTGTGTTTGGCTCTGAAACTTGAAATGACAAACTGTCTCTAAACTGAAAAACATACAGGCACAAAGATGAGTCACCCCCAATGAGTCACGTTTGTCAATGTTGTGTGAAGTGAGGTTCGTGACATGAAAGGTTGTTTCGACATGACAAGGTCACTGTAGCTGTAGCACTCTGCTTCACACACTCAAACATACGTAATCCTCTTTCTTACTCCTGTTTCCCAACACACTCACACACACACACACTCTCTCTCTCTCTCTCACGCACACACACACAAATATACACACACAGGTGTGTGCATAATAATAATAATAATAATAATAATAATAATAACAATAATGTATGGAATTGATATAGCGCTGAATCTTGTAAAGCAACAAATCAAAGCGCTCACGCACCCACACGAGAGAGAGAGGAGAGAGAGAGAGAGAGAGAGAGAGAGAGAGAGAGAGAGACAGAGAGAGAGAGAGAGAGAGAGAGAGAGAGACAGAGAGAGAGAGAGAGGTGTGCAAAGCACACATGCGCTTGTACATGCATGTAGGTTCACACACGCACATTCAAGCACGCGCACAAAAACAAACTATATGATTGTGTACCCATTTACACATGCATGTGTTTTATATTCGTTGAGTGTCAAAGAGTGCGTGTGTGTGCCTTCGCGTGCATCTTTCCTCAGCCCTATGAGGGTACCTCCTGCCCTGTGTGCAAAACTGAGCATGTACACACACGCACTGTACAGCCGCCCACATGCCCGCACGTGCGTGTGTTTGAACACTCTCTCCCCCATAATGATCCTCTATCGATCCTGTTCACCCCCACCCCCCAACCCCTCCACCCCCTCGCACAGCAGGCGCCATTGTTCCGTTTCGCTTCATCGCTTTCCATGGCGGCGTGTTCAGGATGTGTGTCGTCATTTGTCGTCATAGCAACGGCTGGCTGACACCACAAGTAGTGCACAGTGGGACACTGCTTGTAAGAACTATCGATGATATGAGAGAGAGAGAGAGAGAGAGAGAGAGAGAGAGAGAGAGAGAGAGAGGAGAGGAGAGAGAGAGAGAGAGAGAGAGAGAGATGGGAGAGAGAGAGAGATGGGGAGAGAGAGAGAGATGGAGAGAGAGATGGGAAGAGAGAGATGGGGGAGAGAGAGACGGGGGGGGGGGGGGGGGAGATGGGGGAGAGATGGGAAGAGAGATGGGGAGAGAGAGATGGGGGAGAGAGAAGAGATGGGGAGGAGAGAGAGATGGGGAGAGAGAGAGGAGGGAGAGAGATGGGGAGAGGAGAGATGGAGAGAGAGAGAGGAGAGAGAGAGGAGAGAGAGAGAGGAGAGAGAGAGGAGAGAGAGAGAGAGGGTAACCTTTATTTCGTAAAGGGAATGTACCCCATGCTACTGTGAAATATTGATCTTCAGAATCTGTTCATGATATTTATAATCAATCTCTTTTTGTGACTTTTAGACGTTGTTGTTGTTGTTGTTGTTGTTGATGTTACTGGTGTTGTTTTCAGCACTGTTGTCATCATTGTTGATGTTGCTTTTGCTGGTTGATCAGTTATGTCATTTGTTACACTTGTCTCATGTTCCGATTTTCTACTATTGTTCATCTTTGTTACTTCGATTTGTTATGGGGTTTTTTCCCCCCAATGCTCTTGTTTTTATTCTTGCTGTTTTTGTTCTTGTTCTCATTCTTGTTTTGGTGATTCTCTTTTTGCACTGGTTGTTGTTGATGTGTTATTGTTGTTGTTGCTCTTCTTCCACTGTAAATGTTCTGCAAATTGTTGATTAAAATCTCCTATCTCAGCATCTCCCAAAGAGTGGATGAAGGATGTGGTATTTTATCATCTGCCAGGTCAGCATAATTACCTGCAGTCTGATAATGATTCACACCTTTCTGGAAACGCTGTCAACAGTGTCTCATTAAAAGGATTGACACCTTTCTGGAAACACTGTCAACAGTGTCTCATTTAAAGGATTGACACCTTTCTGGAAACACTGTCAACAGTGTCTCATTAAAAGGATTGACACCTTTCTGGAAACGCTGTCAACAGTGTCTCATTGAGAACAGAAAAACGTGGCCTTGTGTAAACAAGACCAGTATAAAATAAAGATGATGTGCTTTGACATGTTCTTGCATTACTACACGGCAATTTCGTAACATACCAACCTGTACCATGGGTGTATGTTTGTCCGTTGTGTCCGACGATGACCAAAACAGCAGAGGAGGCAGCTGCTGTTTTGGAAACTGGGCAGAAATTTTATTACAGTGGAGATGCCTTGCCCACAGTACATCCCCCACTCTCTCGGCCAAGTGGGCATAAGGACAGTCAGCGTTGGAGATGTTCTCCAAAGGCCAACTAGCCCCCCAGGGCTGCAGCACATAAGGACTGTGCAAGTCAAGCCTCCTAGTCAGAGAGTCATAGTCGATCACTAAAGACTAAGCTGTAAAGTGGAATTCCATGAGTGGGAAAGCCACTGGTCATACAGCCTCTCACTTTGCTGTTGCCCCCAGCGTCAATGGTTTAATCAAGAACTGTGATAAAACCCAGGTGCTGACGGCAAATGGGTATGTCAACGGAGATGATAATTATCCTCTGAAGTGGAAGTGTGGCTGCCTATACGGCGAGGTATTTGAAAACATCCATACATGTGCACTGTCATGTAAGCACGTGACGCACACGTGTTGGTCATGGTCCCCCTATCAACTTTTAAAAAGGGACAATGACAATAGCAAATTCTTTTATTTCGAGGATAATGAATAAGCACCCATGCGCTTTTTTACAATCAGTCCCCGTCCTTAGATATATATATATATATATATATATATATATATATATATATATATATATATATAGATAAATATATGATGAGAGAGAGAGAGAGAGAGAGAGTTGGGGTGGAATTGAACCTAAGACTGTTGGAGTTTTTTGTCCACCTGCTGGAGGAATGCGTGCATGGCCTAACCATGCTATCTTGTGATGTAGTGAGTAGTTTGTGGTTCATGGCCAACCATGTTCAGAAATGTGAATTGTACTCACTGGCCGTAGCACGAACAACAGGTGTAGCATTGTTAGATGGACCCAGAGAGAGAGAGAGAGAGGATGAGAGGAGAAGAGGAGACTATGCCTGGTCTTTCCCTGGTAGTTTTGGTTTGGTGTAAGAGGTGTCACCGGGAATCTGTCCCCACCTCAGGAGAAGTGACAAGGATAAAGGATGTATGTATGGCAGGCAATTCAGTTGTCTCTCTGTTTGTAGTTTTACCACAGCCTGCAGTTATAGACAGAAGATGAGTAACTCTGCTAGGCTCCCAAGGAAGATGAAGAGAGAGCAGGGAGAGAGAGCAGGGAGAGAGAGCAGGAAGAGAGAGAGAGAAAAGAGAGAGAGAGAGAGAGAGAGAGAGAGAGAGAGGAGCTTCCACAGGAGAGAACCAGGGCATGGAGTGAGTAATTCTTTTCTAAGTGTTTAGTTGCAGGACAGCAGACACACTCATCATTACTGAACCTACAGTAACCTGAGGAACTATAAGATCAGTACCCTCTGTTACAAATGTCTCCATAAAACGGCACCCTCCTACCTCCGTGAATGTCTTTACCTGTACACTCCTTCTCGTTCCCTCCGCTCTGCTGCAGATACCTTGTGCTTAAGAATACCTAGATTCAACCAGTCCACCGTTGGCCGTCGCTCTTTCTCTGTTTCTGGTCCTTTGATCTGGAATGACCTCCCTCTCTCCCTTCGCCAAAAGCCTTCACTGGTCCATTGATATAAATCCGCCCTCAAGACACATTTATTTCAAACCTAAGATTCTCCCCTCTTGCTCCATTTCATTTTTGTCCCTGCCCTCAACAGCCCAAACCCCATCACCCTGCGGAGAGTAAACCTTTATGTGTGGGTGTGCGTGTGCGTTCGTGCGTGCGAGCGTGTGTGTATACATTTTAACGTGTAAAAAGAACCCCACCTCTATTAATTGTAACTGGCTGCATGTGAATGAGTAGGATGAATGAAAGCGCTTTGATTTGTTTTGTTGCATGATATAGCGCTATATAAATTCCATGTATTATTATTATTATTATTATTATTATTATTATTATTATCATCATTATTATAAGTGAGGGAGTAACTGTAAACGTGAACAAGAGCCTTGGGAACTGACAGCTGACAGTGCTGAGTTCAAACAAGGCCTGGTGGCTGTATGATGGATGTTCTCTGCTAGGAGATGAGGAGACCAGGAAGGTCTTGGTTGTGATGAACTGGGGTTCTGATTGTGAAGGCTGTGTTGACCAGAGTGATATAGAAGTAGTCTGATATCAGACATTTTATTTATTGAGAATTACTTGTAGGAGCATGATGTTCTGTGAGAAAAAATTATTTTAAGGAATGAAGAAAACTACGAAGTTGTTTTTTTTTCTTTTCTGGATGTGTCAATGTGTATTAGTCATGTTGTGGCTATTGTTTTAAAGTTTTTCTGTTGCCGACACTTGTATGTGCTCTGGAAATATTGTCAAAGTGAAGGAGGGTCTTCTAAGACGTGTTTAAGGCTGAGAAGAGGATCGTAACGTGTAAGACCTGTGTTTGAATTGCGTGTGTTTGTAGCGGGAAACCCAGATTGGGACATGTACTGATAGTCTCACGGTGATTCTCAGGAGTGGTGAGTGAGACAGAGAAACTATTGTTAGCGACCCTCAGCGTGTTAAGCTAGGGAATGCCCAGTAACAACAACAGCAGCAACAACCCATGCAGACTACACTCAGATGCACCCCAGAAAAAAAGAAGGAAGAGCCCAAGCCATGGAAAGGAGACATCCTTGCCAGCCATCAAAGGCTAGATACAGTGGACATAGCTATCATCAATTCCGTATGGGCCCGAAACATTTCCCCCATCCATTAGACCATGAGTGGTGGTCTGGGCGCTAGTCTTTCGGATGAGACGATACACCGAGGTCCCGTGTGTTACACATAATTATTCAGCGCACGTAAAAGAACCCACGGCAACAAGAGAGTTGTCCCTGGCAAAATTCTGTAGAAAAAGCCACTCTGATAGGGTAACAAATACAGTTGCAGACCAAAAGAAAAGGGTGGTGCTGCTCTTGTGGGGAGAGCAGCTCGATCGATTTTCACGCAGAGAAATCTCGTGACTTAAAGTGGTATAAATGAAAATAAATCAATGAACCAACACAGCAGTCATCACTGACACAACACTGGTCCAGGTTCAGATGTGCTCCCTTCAGTTCAGAAAAGTACAGTACGCTAGTGCGTCCATGTAACAACATCCAATGGTTTTGCTTGAGCCATGATGTGGGGGATGTGAGGGGAGGGAGACAAGAAATCCTGGTACATTTGGCAACATTGCAGAGTGGACAGGAAACCATCTGCAGAGACCCAGGCTGTGGCAAAGGACTGACATAAATCTTCAGTGTGGTGTTTCTGCCGCTCACAGCAGAGTTGAGAGAAAATACAAAATGGTGTCTTTCCTTCCTATATTATATGACAGGTGGAATGTGTATTCCTGTTCCAATCACAACCTAATCCAGTCATAACCCAGTTCAACTATAAAGCAATCCAGTCATACTCATATTTAGTCATAACCCAGTCATACTTCAGTCCAAGCATAATCCTATTGCAACCAATCCAGCCATAATCCAATTCAAGCATAATTCAACCCCGATCCAATCCAATGATACTCCCCCAAAAGAATTCAAATTCAGTCACAGTCTAAGTCAATCCTCTGAGTGCAGGTAGAGGCCATTAAAGCATTGCGGAGTTCAGTGGTTGGTGGAGGCACAGCATAACCCAACATGCCCCCAACCTTTGCGATGTACCATGGCATGTCCCTCTTTTATTTATTTATTTTACCATATGTGGTATTTTCTTGCAGGTAGCCTCTGTAACGATACGTTATTAAAAAACGCTACTGGTAAAACTGCAAAACGATCGAACCAAACGAAGAATTCCAGCAGCCAGTCTCTAAAAGTGCTGGAGGACTGGATGGAAAAGGTCTTGTACTTAGTCTTATTACCCCAAGATAATAAACTAGCGTGTTGTTGTTTTTTCTGTCCTCTCTGTTTTTGTCTGTGTTTGCCTACACTCCCCCCCCCTTTCCTATCCCTCTCTCCCAGACTCTGTCTGTCTGTCTGTCTGTCTGTATCTTCTAGCCTGTCTGCTTTTCTGCCGGTCTGGCTGCCTGTGTTTTTTTGCCTCTCTGGGTGTCCCCCCCCCCCCCCCCCAATCCATTACAGTGTCGTATTTCTTACAGGCAATTGCAAGTCGACTCCAGACACTGATACCTCACTCGTCCAGACACTCCCTCCCTCCCTCCTCCCCCCTCTCTCTCTCTTATCTCTCTCTCTCCCTCCCTCTCTCTCTCCCCCCTCTCTCTCTTCTCTCTCTCTCTGTCTCTGTCTCTGTCTCTCTCTCTCTCTTCTCTCTCTCTCTCTCTCTCTCTCCTCACACACACATACACGCACACGCTCACACTCGCACTCCTGTGTTGCAAGGCAAATAATGTCAAGGCCAGATTGTTTTTCCTCGATACCTCCAACTTCTCCCCCCACCCCACCCCCCATCCCCCACTCACCTCCCTCTCTCCCTTCACGTGATCAATGACCTCTCCAGTAGCCGCCATCTCCCGCTTTCTCTCCCTCTTTCTTTCTCTCCCTCTTTCTCTTTGCCATGTTTTCTTGTTTACCATCCCCGGGAGCCCAGTGTCCATTTCTGTTGATCAATAATGTATTTATCAATCACCCAAGACGTGAGTGTTTTTGACTTGTGTTCAGCCTTTCTGCTAACAGTGTTGAAGGAATTTTGTGCTGTACTGTTTATATATATATATATATATATATATATATATATATATATATATATATATATATATATATATATATATATGTATATATATATAATATAATATATAATATAATATAATATAATAGTATATATATATAACTATATATATAACTATATATATAACTATATATATATATATATATTATATATATATATATATATATATATATATATATATATATATATCGGTGGTCTAGAGGTAACGCGCCTGCCTAGAAAGCGAAAAGTCTGGGTCGGAAGTGTGCGGTGGTTCGAATCCCGTTGTTTGGCCACATTACAAGATTCAATGGCTCAATTGAACTGTTCTACAGGGAATTGGCGAGGTGGGGGTGCGAAAGCAGTGGGCTAACAACATTGCAGACTGGATAGAAAAACAAGTATTTGCAGAGATTCAGGCTATGGCATACAACCGACATGAATTAAAACTCTATAGTGCCTAGAGGTGCAGTGTAAGAAATATATATTTTTTAATGACTACTTCAGTTGGTCTAACTATTAAAAAAAAGCCCAAAACAAACCCAAACCTTCTGACAGGTCTGAAAGTGTCAGATGTCTAATAGAACAGACATGGTGAAGTTAACAACAATAACAAAAGATGCTGTACTTGACCTAAATTGACCTTAGTTGACCTCAGTGACAGCCGTGAGTAGTGCTCAGTTACACTTTGACTGAATATTCCCGTCCTGGCAGTGTTTGTTTTAATGAAGGATGTCGTCAGCAACTTCTTAGCGCGACTTCCTGTTGACTCCAAATGGAGTATAAAAAAAGAAGAAGAAAAAAAAATAAAAAGCAGAGGAGGAGGAGAAGGAGGAAGAAAAAGAAGAAGCAGGAGCAGAAAAAAGTAGAAAAAGAAAAAGAGGAAGACGGAGAGGAAGAAGAAAAGGAGGAAGAAGAGGAGGAGGAGGAGGAGGAGAAGAAGAAGAAGAAGAAGACGAGGAGGAGGAGGAAGCAGAAAACGGAGAAAAAGACAAAGAGGAAGAGGAAGGAGAGGGAGGAGGAGGAGGAGGAGGAAGAAGAAGAAGAAGAAAAGAAGAAGAAGAGGAGGAGGAGGAGGAGGAGAAAAAGGAGAAAAAGAAGAAGAAGAACAAGAAGAAGAAGAAGAACAAGAAGAAACATATGCATATATATCAAGTGACAAGATGCTGAATGCTTTTCACGTTTCCAAACTCTCCCCATGGTCTGACAAGCTGGAGTGACAGGCAAGCTTCACGGGAGATCTTTGTCAGGGTGACCACTGAACACGTGACAGGACCACAGCAGGTGACCACAGCAGGTGACCGTCACTCCTCCGGGCCTGGGTGGCCTTGTCTGGCCTGCTGCCGGCCAGCTGACCGTGGTGGACAAGGTCACAAGTGTCCGAAGTGTTCTGTGCAGTGTCCAGCCAGGTGGAAACTGACCGACAACCCATCACAGGGCAGAGCAGCACAGTCACGGGACCAGGGTCCTGTTTACGGCCTTCAGGATGCTCATTGAGGCATGTTGTTCTGCCTGCCTGCCTGCCTACATGTATGCCTGCCTGCCTGCCTGCCTGTCTGCCTGCCTGTCTGCCTGCCTACATGTCTGTCTGTCTGCCTACCTACATGCCTGTCTGTCTGCCTGCCTACATGCCTGCCTACATGCCTGTCTGTCTGCCTGCCTACATGCCTGTCTGTCTGCCTGCCTACATGTTTGTCTGTCTGCCTGCCTACATGTTTGTCTGCCTGCCTGCCTGCCTGTCTGTCTATCTGTCCCATAAGCGTCATTGACGTTGGTCAGGGTGACATGTTGGCTGCATGGAGGTATGGCCAGTCACGAAAATTGCTCAACAACGTCTCTCCTCTCTTCTTCTCATTCTCTCCCCGCTCTGCTGCAGATACCTTGTCCTTACGAATACCTAGATTCAACCAATCCACCATCGGCCGTCGCTCTTTCTCTATTTTTGGTCTGGAACGACCTCCTTCTCTCACTCATCGCCAAAAGCCTTCTTATGATACTTTTAAATCCACTCAAGACGTATATATTTCAAACCTAAGATTTTCCTCTCTTGCTTCATCTCATAGATGTTCCATGCCTTCAACAGCCAAGATTCTATCGCCCCGCCAGGGTGTGTGACCTGTGTGTGTGTGTGTGTATGTGTGTGTGCGTGCGTGCACATTTGGACTTGATGGAATTATTAATTGTTACTGGTTGTATGACTGTAAGAATGAGTTGAGTGCAAGCGCTTTGATTTGTCTGTGCAAGATATAGCGCTATATAAATTCCATTTATTATTATTTTTGTTTTAATGAGAGAGAGGAGGAGGAGAGTAGGGGGAGGGGGACTGCCAACTGTTCACTGACTGATTCTCCCTTAGTAGCTGCAGGAGTGGTTCAGGTAGCTACTGACCTATGACCTTTGTTCAGCCAGTGTGCTGAGGGCAAGGTGAACCAGGCTCTGCCCCCACCCCTCTCCAGAAAACCGAACACTTGGCTTCCTCACAGCAGATAAATCCGTGCAGGTTTGGAGCGAGGGATGAAGCATGAAACGCTACAAGGAATATTTATTTATTTATGTATTTATTTTATTCTTTGATATCGAGGATAATGGAAGAAGCACTTATGTGCTTTTTTACATCTAGTCCCCGTGTGTATGCGGTTTTGCAAATTTTGTCATCTGCTCCCCCCCGCCACACATTGCCCTACTCTTACGAAAAGCGGGACAGGGTTTAACGTGCGCGCAAGATGTTCTGCGTGCGTTCGCACACGGGACCTCGGTTTGTAGTCTCATCCGAAGGACTTTTGGGGAGAGTGGAGTCTGCACTGATGTTAACTCCAGGGGAAAATATCCCCTTGAACGGGAATCGAACCCGGGTCGTGAGATTGCGAGCGCAATGTTCTAACCACTAGGCTATCCCGTCCCCTCTAGCTGAATAGCTGATAGCAGACAGACAGTCCTGACAGAACTTGCAGCACCTTGCCACAACACATTACGTCCTGTGTGCAATAAACACATACATGATATGACCCTACAAGGTTTACGTTTGCGTGCAAACGTGGCGTGCGGGCTCACGCGCGCGCACACACACACACAAACACACACACATACACACACACACACACACACACACATACACACACTCATACACACGCTCGCACGCACACACAGAGGAACAAACAATTCATTTACATTTTTCATTGAAAGTAACAGTTTTGTTAGCAATTGTTAGAATTACATTTTTTAATTTTGTTTAGTAACGTAAAGTTGTTGGTTTTTTTCCAATCATTTCACATGACTGTGATCCCCTGAAGTTTCTTTCTCCCAATCATTACCCACTACACCCTCATCCACTGACACTCGCACACCCTCCTCTGCCCTCCCCCCTCCCTTGTCTAATATCACAACTTATGAAAAGACGTAAAATGAAATTACACACGCACACACGCGCACGGGCACGCACATGGCGCGCGCGCGCGCACACACATACACACACACTCACACACACGCACATGCACACACACACGCACGCTTGCGCGCGCGCACACGCACACACACACACACACACAGCACGCGACAAAACACAAACTTTCAGTCACACACAAACATCTGCTTTTCTTCTTCATTTTTCTCTGTCTGTCTCCCTTCCACCAATATCACTATTAGTGAACAGATAAATCGAAAGAACGGTTGAACACACACCCAAGTGGTTTTGGGCTGTGTTGAACAATTCTAAGAGCCATAACTCTTTCTTTGTCCCTGCAATGCACTGTGAAATCAAATGCAAGTTTTCTCCCTTATAGCCCACTGTACGCAACCTGGTTTTTTCATCTGTAACCGTCTTCCCCCTTTCTCTATGTGTGTGTGTGTGTGTGTGTGTGTGTGTGTGTGTGTGCGTGCGTGTGCGTGCGTGCGTGCGTGCGGTATGCGTGAGTGTGTGTGTGTGTGCGCGCGTGTGTATGTGCGTGCGTGGGTGCGTGTGCGTGTGTGTGTGTGTGCGTGCGTGCGTGCGTGCGTGTGGTATGTGTGAGTGTGTTCTTCGATGTGTGTGTATGTCTGCGTGCGTGCGTGCGTGCGTATGTATGTGTGTGTGTGTGTGCGTGCGTGCATGCGTGCGTGCGCGTGTGTGTATGTGTGTATATCTGTGTGTGTTTGCGAGTGTTTCTTCTTCTTCTTAAGTCTGTTCATCAAAACGTTTTTTCTCCTAAAAATGGGCTATTAGCGCGCGCGCGCGCGCGCGCGCGCGCGCGCGTGTGTGTGTGTGTGTGTGTGTGTGTGTGTGTGTGTGTGTGTGTGTGTGTGTGTGTGTGTGTGTGTGTAAGTGTCTGTGTGTGTGCGAAGTCAAGTCAAGTCAAGTTTATCTTTATTGAGGGTAAAAGATTAAGTTTGCACACATTTTCTTTTATTCTGCCCTCCAAAAAATACAAATCAAGAAAATGGACATCATAGTAATCATGAAAAGGACAATGTTAATCTCTGTTAAAAAGAGCAAAGATAAATAAGGATTTACCAAAAAATAAATCCAGACCTCACAATACGAGGTAAAACAAAATCCAAGACGGTAAAAGATAAGCGCAAGTCATACAGACAAATAATAACAATACAAAATAACAAGGGTAAACCAGGAAATGTAAGGTCACCTTGAGCATAAAAGTGGACTTACAAGTTGTCCATCAGGTGTCTCGTCAAAAGTTTCTGAAACTTTTTTTTTAAAAGGCGGGTAGATTATTCCACAATGTTCATTATATGAATATAAACATGAATATGTGGATTGGTGGTCTAGAGGTAACACGCCTGTCTAGAAAGCGAAAAGTCCGGGTCGGAAGTGTGCGGTGGTTCGAATCCCGTTTGGGTCCGAAACTTTTCCCCCACCCATGAGACCATGAGTGGTGGTCTGGGCGCTAGTCTTTCGGATGAGACGATAAACCGAGGTCCCGTGTGTTACACAGAATTATTCAGCGCACATAAAAGAACCCACGGCAACAAGAGAGTTGTCCCTGGCAAAGTTCTTAGAAAAAAAACCACTCTGATAGGGAAACAAATACAGTTGCAGACAAAAAAACCAAAAACAACAAAAAAAGGTGGCGCTGCTCTTGTGGCGACGCACTCTCCCCGGGGAGATCAGCCCGAATTTCACGCAAAGAAATCTCGTGACTTAAAGTGGTATAAATAAATAAATGAATAGATAAATAACTAAAATAAATAGAAAAATAAATGAATGTTCTTCCTGAATAAGTAAGGCTTGTCCAATAGAGGTTATTACGGGGCCTGGACAAAAACAGTCTATAAGTAGGCCTGCTTTTATTGACAGCAACATTTTTTTTTTTGCAATTTGCTTAGGGACTTTTCCGTTTAATATATTGTACATACACAGACACTTGTTGAAATGCAGACTGTCTTTCAGTGGAAGAATGTCTAACTCTTTGTAGTTGGTCTTGGTCAGTGTATTAGGATTCAATCAGATTAGTTTGACAGCTCTTTTATGTAGGCGGTTTATATGTGTAGCCAGGTGATACTTTGTATGTGCACTGGCTTCGAGATACGATTTGAGTTATTTCCCTTATTATTGTTTGTATGTTAGATCTAGTGTGACAGGGAGGTAATTATACTTATCTCCCATGCTAATCATAGCGTTATGTTTCTAAATCGGGACACACCTGTGAATTGTGAGACATTGTGTATTTTTAGGTAGTGATAGTTAGCATGTGTCAGGGTCTATTACCAAACGCAATGGAGGGATCCTGGCATCACGATTGCCACACTCAGGACAGAATGAAGACACACTTCTTCCAGCTGCTGTTTTCTCCTGAGTTTTTAGTTGCCTGGTTACTATGAATTGCATTTGCTTAGAATTGCGAGTTGCCTCTCGGCATCATCACAAGTGGCGCTGCGAGGTACTTTATTAGCAACTTGGTAACCGAAGTGTCCAGCTTCG
The DNA here is from genome assembly GCA_028751875.1 of Rapana venosa. Lineage (NCBI taxonomy): Eukaryota > Metazoa > Mollusca > Gastropoda > Neogastropoda > Muricidae > Rapana > Rapana venosa. The sequence continues at coordinate 37,196,681 of CM054167.1, read as the reverse complement.
AAGAACCACCAACAGGCTGCTAGCCAGCAAGAGGAGGAACAGATGGAAGGAAGCAGACTCCGCGATGAGCAGTCTTAGCTTGCTCACCACACCCTGCACACGATACAGCAGTAGAAGCCAAGGTGCAGTCGGAGGGGGAAGCAGGCTGACCCATCCAGTGACGAGGACTTTCAACGTCCTCTACCACACACCACCTCTACCACACACTACGGCCCCACACTACTGGTATCACTTAAAGTGGAAAGATGTTAAAATTGAAGACTTACTTGAAGACACTACGGCCCCAGAGGCTGCCCAAGTTATCCGGTGCTGAGAGCTTCATCAGGGAAGCCAATTTCTTTTTAAAGCTGCAGCTTATGAGGAATGCAATGGCCACTGGATGATTGTTGGGTGCACTGGAGGGTTGAGCACTACAAGAAATCCTGTTTACAGATGCTGAGGAAGTGGACATGCCCCCAGAAAATCTAAAGCATCCTTCAGCAACACTGGGAACAGCGATTCTACGATGCTGGCAGCAGCATTCTTTAGAGGCAGCAGGGCTTTGCTGAGCATCTTGCCCTAAGTGTAAGCTGATGATGCCCATGCCTGCACCTTGTGTGATGGTGCAGAGCGAACTGTTCACCGTGAAATTCCTTCTGCCTGCAACTGTGCCCTTGGACTTGCTGTGTGACACAGTACCCTGCTCCTGACAGATCTGGTAGCTCTGGCTTTGAGTCAAAGACTGTTCCTGTTTCTACTCCAGTTCCTGTCCCCAGACGCTCTCTACAGTCGGCCGTCAAGTGAGTTGCACAAGACATGAGTTTGGTCATTTGGAATGTTTGATTCTCTGGGTATTTTGTTTAAAATGTTAGTTCCTATAGCTGCAATTTTTATATAAGGCCTAAAAACAATTATGGTGAAGTTATTTGTTATTTTAACAAAGTGAAATGTATTACAATAGGGGAGTTTTAAATTTTTCTGTAGATCTAGTGATAGAGAAAATTTAACCTGATATCTTTAAAAGTTACTTCCAAAAAAGAAATTAAAGCAAAATTATTGGATCAAAAAATAGAATAAATAATCACCCAGTTTGCAACAGAACTGTTCTATGAATAACATGCTTCATTTTAAGGTCAGCATTGGTCTGTAAAATTCATATTGCCTAACAGATTGGTCAGGTAAACTGCCTTTTCTGGAGTCACTAATATTATGGTGATCTAAAATATGTAGCTGCTTAAGAGTCCAGTTAAAATATTTTCTCTGGTTTGTGGCATAGTTTCAGATGATTGACTCCATGTATAGATCTGCTAAGTGTTTATTCCAGATTAGTTGTTACTGACAGTTAGGATTTCCTGTATTATTTTGGGGGAAGTTGTAAAATGTCAGGGTTTTTTCAATGTAGTGGTGCTAAGTATTATCCACTGTTTTGTGCCTGGCAGTGTGGACACTGACAGAGGTTGTGGGGGGAGATTCAGCGCTTATAAATTCCATTTATTATTATTATTATTATATTATTATTATTATTATTATTGTGGGGGAAGATGTAGCCAGGTGTGCGTGTGGAACTTTTCTTGTGTGGAGTCTGAAATCTTATAACTAGCATTTAGTTGTGTGCCTGTCAGCTGAGGCTGATAAGAGGTTGTGGGGGATATAGCCAGGTATGTGTGTGTACATGTGTGTGGAACTGTTCTTATACCCTCTAACTTTTTGTAATTGGGATTTTTGTGCGTAGTTGTGGGGGGAGATGTAGCCAGGTGCTCTTAGTATGTGCACTGGCTTTAGAGATACGATTTATTTCCCTTATTATTGTTTGTATGTTAGATGTAGTGTGACAGGATATTATCTACCATGCTATCATAGCGTTACGTTTCTAAATCGGGACACACCTGTAAATTGTGTGGCATTGTGTATTTTTAGGTAGTGATAGTTAGCTAGTATAGACATCCTTCATCAGCGTTCCTGGAGGGATCTTGGAACCACGACTGTCACGCTGAGGACAGAATGAAGACGAACTTCCAGCTGCTGTCTTCTCCTGAGTCTTTTGTTGCCTAGTTGCTATGAATTGCATTTGCTAAGAATTGTGTGTTCCACTCAATCCCTGCCTGCCTCTGTTCTTGCCTCTTGGCATAATCACATATGCTTTAGGCTTGTTTCACTAGCACTGTCCTATAGGGTAGAAACGATAATTATAAGAGAGTGTGTGCATGAAAGAATAGTTTGTGTCTGTAGATTAGAAAATTCTCGATTTTTCTGGGTTGATATAATCTTACTGATAGTGTGTGCATGAAAGAATAGTTTGTGTCTGTAGATTAGAAAATTTTTGATTTTTCTGGGTTGAATCTTACTGAGAATTGCTTCCCTAATACGGCTAAATGTTCTGACCAGGACAAATCAATGTCAATTACTGCTGGTGTCAGTAATGAAATGCTATCAACTGTCAGTAAGGAAACGACAGTCTCGCACAATAACACTCAACTGTCAGTAAGGAAACATTATTACACGATAACAACCAGCTGTCAGTATTGAAATAACTTATTACACAATAACACCCAGCTGTCTGTAGTAAGGAAATAACTTATTACATAACAACCAGCTGTCTGTAGTAAGGAAATAACTATCATCAACCTTTGGGAAGAATCATTGGTAGAACATCATCAGCAGAACTGTGTACGGATGCCTCAACCTCTGGAGGTTGGGGTGTGTTCCTTGGTTGACAGAAAACAGGGGGAAGATGGACTGCAGAAGAGACAGGCTGCCATATCAGTGTGCTTGGATTGCCTGTAATTGAGCATGCCTTGGAAAGCTTTCTAAAGGATGTGACAGGTAAACATGTTGAAGTCGTGACATAATGCATCCGCCATTTTCTGCTTGAAAAATATGAGTACATTCAAGAGACTGCAGTTAAACTGCAAAGCGAATCTGGATTTGGTGCAAAGACAGAAATAATTATATGGTTAGTATCTATATACATTCCTGGCAAATGAATGTGGAGGCAGACTATAAATCGAGAAACTTTCATGACAGCACTGAATACAAGCAAACTTCCAAACTAGTGCAAGCAGTGATGAAAAGCCAAGTCAAATTCATTTTTAATTTCCAGATTGTGTGCGCTTGTGTGTGTGTGTGTGTGTTGTCCAGTAAAGTCAAATGTTTGTTTCTAGATGGTACACGTGTGTGTGTAACAAATGACCTCTTAATTGGGGGGGGGATTGATTTTTCAAAGGAGTTGGATTGATTTTTCAAAGGAAAGTGTACTTTTACACTGATCAAGGTATCTAACTCTTCTTTTCATTCATGAGGCGAGAGAGAATTTTGCTTCCAGTTTTCTCCCTTATACTGCTACTCCTGTTTTTCCCCCTTTTTTTTTGGGGGGGGGGGGGGGGGGCGGCTGCTGCTTTCGTTGTTTTATTTTAGTTTTTTTGGCAAGTTAGGTTGTTTTTACTTCCATATTCAATTTTGTCGTCTGTTTAATAATGATATTGATAATAAATATATGGAACTTATAGAGCGCTGAATGTTTAGTTCACCGCTTTTACATAGCATTTCTACGTATATGGTAATTATTATTAAATTACCTTTTAACAGACAATTATGCAATTTAACAGCCCAACATTCTTTAGAGAAAATTAAAGAGGCAAAGCACATGCAAGGAGAAGAGGAAGAGGCAGGGCAAGATAAACAACAAAAGTAGGAAAACAGGGGGCACGAAGAACGAATTAAGAAGAAAAATTATATGATGATAATAATAAGACGAAAATACACGCACGTACGCATGAATGATTTTTTCAAAGGAAAGTGTGTACTTTTTACACTGATCAAGGTACCTAACTCTTCTTTTCATTCATGAGGCGAGAGAATTTTGCTTCCAATTTTCTCCCTTATACTGCTACTCCTGTTAAGTATTTTTCCTATTTGTTTGGGAAGGGGCGGCTGCTGCTGGTTTTATTGTAGGTTTTTTTGCGTGTTAGGTTGTTTTTTTTCCATATCCAATTTTGTCGTCTGTTTGATAATAATAATAATAATAATAATAAATAATAATTAATAATAATAATAATAATAATATATTGAACTTATAGAGCGCTGAATGTTTAGTTCACCGCTTTTACATAGCATGTCTACGTGTATGTTAATTACTATTTAACAGATAATTATGGAATTTAACATCGCACACACACCCCCTTCGCCCGCCCCCTTTCACAAGCCCAACAGTCTTTAGAGAACATTAAAGAGGTCAAAGCACATGCAAGAAGAGGAAGAGGCAGGGCAAGATAAACAACAAAAGTAGGAAAACAGGGGTAAGAAGACGTAAACGAAGAAATAGAAGAATCATATTATATAATATGCTATAATATAATAATAATAATAATAATATAGCGTACGCATGAAGGCGGAAGATACAAGCACATATAAACACATATTATAATGTTTGTGTGTGTGTGCATATATCACCTGCATTCATGCGTGCGTGTGTTTGCATTAAAAAAATAACTATGGTTTAAATAAAAAAACATTCACGGCTCAGCATAGGTGGACCAATTGCAGACAAATGAGTGCCGTGCGTGCGTGCGTGCGTGAGAGGGGAAGGGAGAGGGAGAGAGGGGTGTGTGTGTGTGTGAATTTATTTATTTATCTATTTATTCTCTAATCTCGAAGATAATAGAATTCACTAGGAATATCTTTCGCGCACGTTAAAACCTGTTCGGCTTTTCGGAAGAGTAGGCCATTACTGACAAATGAATGCAAGACATGAAATGCAAACAGCGCAATCATCTGAGGGACTTAGGTTGAAACTTGCTCCTGTGAAAATTCTTAACTGGAATTTCAGATTTTTTAAAAGCAGAATTGTGGGGTGGGGGGGGGGGGGGGGGTGGGGGGGGGGGGGGGGGGGGGGTGTTTCCAAGCATTTTATTTTTGTTTTATTTTTTAGGGGTATACTTTTGATTGGCATTCTATTATCATGGAGAGGAGGAAAAGACGTTTCTGACTGGTGTGTGTGTGTGTGTACATTTGGACTTGTTAGAACTATTACTTGCTATTGGTTGCATGGTTGGGTAAGAATGAGTTGAACGAAAGCGCTTTGATTTGTCTGTGCAAGATACAGTGCTATATATATTCCATTTATTATTAATATTATTATTATTATATTATTTCTCGGGTAGGGGGGATGCAACATATTTTTGACTGTCATTTTACATTTCTCATGGGGAAAAGGATATTTTAACAGGCATTTTTCTTTTTTTAAGGAGAAAAATGAGTATTTTAAAAATGACTTTTGAATATTTTTAAAGTACACTAAATTTGTATTTCATTATTTATTTCCTTGGCAGGAAAAAATTATTAGCAGTGTTTAGAAATTCAGAGAGAGAGAGAGAGAGATTCCTGTCATATCAAATGTGTCTGTAAATAAAAAAAATAGCTTAACCAGCATTGAACAGTTTTGGAAAGAAAGCATTATCAGGCATTATGAAATTATATAGAAAAAACATTTTTGATCAATCTGTCAAAATTCCTGTTGAAAAAAATCTTTTCGTCATTTCAAATGTCATTACCATTTAAAACAAAAACAAAAACCAAACAAGCTTTGACTGGATCTGGAAATTTTTCAGCTGGCACCCCACAATTCCTTGAGGTAAAGAAAAAACAATATTTAGCGACCTTTTTACAGGTAGTTCAGAATTGTCTGGGGAGAAATAAGATACGAGAGAGGGGGCCACTCCAGAGGGGAGCACCGACTGAGGGACTACGGTCATTTGACCTTTTCACTACGTTCCAGAGGGATCAGAAGATGTTAGAAAACCGACACTCGTGTTCACCTTCCCCCCTCCCATCCCCCTCCTCCGCAACCATCGCCATCCTCTTGTAGTCCTCGTCATAGTTATCACGAAAGGACAAAATAGGACAGTCTGTCTATCTGTCAGTCAGTCAGGTAGTCTATGTTTGCTTCTGTCTGTCTCTCTGTATGTCTATACGTCAGCAGCTCTATGTTTGCTTCTGTCTGTCTGTTTGTTAGTCAGTCTGTCAGTCAGTCAGCTGGTCTATTTTTACTTCTATGTCTGTCTGTCTTTCTGTCTGTCAGTCTGCAGGTAGTCTGTTTGCTTTTGTCTGTCTGTCTGTTTGACTGTCAAGTAGTCTGTTTGCTTCTATCTGTCTGTCTATCTGTCAGGTAGTGTATGTTTGCTTCTGTCTGTCTGTCTGTCAGGTATTTTATGTTTGCTTCTGTCTATCTGTCAGGTAGTCTATGTTTGCTTCTGTATGTCTGTCTGTCAGGTAGTCTATTTTTGCTTCTGTATGTCTGTTTGTCAGGTAGTCTGTTTGCTTCTGTCTGTCTGTCAGGTATTCTATGTTTGCTTCTGTCTGTCAGGTAGTCTATTTTTGCTTCTGTCTATCTGTCTGTCAGGTAGTCTATGTTTGCTTCTGTCTGTCAGGTAGTCTATGTTTGCTTCTGTCTGTCTGTCTGTCTGTCAGGTAGTCTATGTTTGCTTCTGTCTGTCTGTCAGGTAGTCTATGTTTGCTTCTGTTTGTCTGTCTGACTTTCAGGTATTCTATGTTTGCTTCTGTTTGTCTGTCTGACTTTCAGGTATTCTATGTTTGCTTTTGTTTGTCTGCCTGACTTTCAGGTATTCTATGTTTGCTTCTGTTTGTCTGTCTGACTTTCAGGTATTCTATGTTTGCTTCTGTTTGTCTGTCTGACTTTCAGGTATTCTATGTTTGCTTCTGTTTGTCTGTCTGACTTTCAGGTATTCTATGTTTGCTTCTGTGTGTCTTTCTGTCTCTCTCACTTTCTCTCACTTATTTCCCTTTGTCCCTCTCGTTCTTTTTCTCTAGTTGTCTCTATTTTCACGGGTGTTTGGTTCTTTTTAGCATAATTATCTCCCCATGATTTTACCATTGTTTTGGTTTATTTTTTCTGAAAATTAATTTCTGTCCCTGTCTTTGTCTCTTTTTGTGATTTGGGGTTTTTTTTAGGTGTCTTTTTCACATTGTCCCCCTTCCTCCCTTTCTCTGCCTGTCGGTCTTTCGAAGGTGACGATGACGACGATGACAATGATAAAAAATTTATGAATGTTTCTAGTGTTTGGGTTGATCAGCATTACAACCCTGTCTAAAAATACTCTCTAAAAACTTGCCAGGCTTGTTGCCTTTATCTGTCCGTTTAATTTTGTATGTGCTGTTGTTGGTGTTTTTTGTGTGCTTAATTCATTACCTCTTAAACAACATAAAGGGATCAATAAGCATGGAAATGAGCTAATTACAACATGAGATACATTTGCCAAACTTCATTGAAGTCATTAAGTCTCTAAGTAAGTGTATCCCTTCAAGATAGCACAAGTGAAAAAAAAAACCTTTACGTTTCTCACGTTTTTGAATAGATGATTCAGAGGCACGCAGCCGCGTGGGACGGGATAGCTTAGTGGTTAGAACATTGCGCTCGCAATCTGCCGACCAGGGTTCGATTCCCGTTCAAGGGGATATTTTTCCCTCGATTTATCATCAGTGCAGACTCCACTCTCCCCAAAAGTCCTTCGGATGAGACTATAAACCGAGGCCCCGTGTGCGAATGCACGCAGAACATCTTGCACACACGTTAAATCCTGTTCCGCTTTTCGTAAGATTAGGCCATTGTGTGCCGGTGGGAACAGATGACAAAATTTACAAAACTGCATACACACAGGGACTTGATGTAAAAAAGCACGTAAGTGCTTATTCCATTATCCTCGACATAAAAGAATAACATAAAATAATTTTTTTTAAAAGAAGAAATTAGTGAGAAGTGTCAGTTCATTCTACGTTTGTGCCTAGACTTGCCCCCGTCCGGTAGATCTTGGGTGCTGGTCTAGATGCTAGTCTTTCGGATCAGATGCATTCAGTGCACGTAAAAGAACCACCAGCAACGAGAGTTGATCCTGGCAAAGTTCTGTATAAAAAAAATTCAATCTCATGATATAATGTGCAGACATGACATTTTTGTTATTCTCCAAAAGTTGGTGGAACTGCTCTCGCGGCGACATGCTCTCCCCAGGGAGAACGGCCCGAATTTCACGTAGAGATACCTATTGTAACTAATAATAATAAATGGAATTTATATAGCGCTATATCTTGCAGAGACAAATCAAAGCACTTGATACTACAGCAACGTACCCCTAAGCAAGAGTAGACTGCTGAATTTACCATCAGTTAGGTTTGGGGAGCGTGCAGGACTTGGGAGTCCTCAGAAAAGAAATACTGGACAAGTTTGAAAACATCCCTTGTCTTCGGTCACATTGTGTTTATGAAGCAGTCTGATAATTACTTTCTAGGAGATTCCCAACTGATTATGCTTTTAGGTTTCATTTGTTTTGGGTCTGTTTTTGTTTTTGCTGTTTTGTAACTTTTTCTCTCATTGTAACTGAAAGTACAATACAATACAAGTACAACACAACACAACAAACACAATACACTACAAAAGCATTGCAACGCCATGCCCTACAATACAATGAAGCGTAACACAATACAACGCGACACAATTCGATACAAAACAATACAACACAACACAGTATAACGCAATACAATACGATACAACACAATATAATTTAAAAACTCAACGGTCCATTCTAGCGTAGTGGTGAGAACAGAGCTAAAAAAAATTTTGAAAAAGAAATCTAGTAGAGGAGAAAGTGATGTAATTCTTAATTATGTATAACATTACCAAACAGCAAAGGTTAGTGTTACATAAGTCAACATAGATTTACTCCTCGGTTTATTTTTTGGCGGTCAGATTTTATCCAGGGAGGACAAAGTTTGATCAGGTGGCATTTTGGTAGGCTGACACCAGCTTTAAGGACAGCCGCTGCTCTTTCCCAGTTCATTCTACCTAGCTGAGGCGGTGTTGGAAAACAGATCCCTCCCCCTCAAGAACTTGCACAAGGGCGAGAAAGGTGGAGAGCAGACCGCCATCCCCTCTCTCTCTCTCTCTCTCTCTCTTTCTCTCTCTCTCTTTCTCCTCTCACTCTCTCTCTCTCTCTCTCTCTCTTTCTCTCTCTATCTCTCTCTCTCTCCTCTCTCTCTCTCTCTCTCTAGCTCTCTCTCTGTCTCCTCTCTGTCTCCTCTTCTCCATCTGTTCTGTCTTCTCTCTCTCTCTCTCTCTCTCTCTCTTCTCTCTCTCTCTCTCTCTCTCTCATTAGGTAAAATATATTACACAGGAGTTAACAGAGCGCGCGGTTACGTTAGCGGTCTTGAGGTCACTGTGTGTCCCTAAGACGCCGCTCAGAATGTGTTCGTTACTTTTCGCACTGCAAGGTGAGGAGAGGAAGAACGCTTGTGACAGCAAAATAGTTCCGCTTCTCCTTTTCATTTGTTTCTCTTTCCTTCCTGGTTATTTTTCTGTCTGTCCCTCTGTCTGTTCCTCTGTCTGGTTATCTGTATGTCTTTCCACCTGTGTTCATTTATCTGTCTATTCTTTCTTTTTTATTTTTCTTTAGCCCCTCGTTTCTTTACTTTGTTTTGTCTGTCTGTCTGTCTGTCCGTCTGTCTGTCTGTCCGTCTATCTATCCCCTGTCTGTCTGGTTGCAACGAACCGTCACTGTGATGTGTGATTACATAATGATGAACAGTCATTGCGATGATGATCAGCTATCCCTGTTATCGATGATGACGATAAACTTAATCTGAGTTATAAATAATGACACACACGCTCGCACGCGCGCACACACATACACACACAAACACACACACACACACAAAATAGAGTTCCCTTTCAAGCTTTCATCTGTGTTATAAATGATGGTACACTGTCACTTTTATAGAAGGTGATACTCCATCACTGTGATATACAGGACGATAAAGAATCATTGTTATAAAGGTAAGATAAAGGAGTCTCTCATAACCTATGTGGTAGGGGAGCGAGGCATCAGAGACCTTAACTTCTCTAGGGGCCAGCATATTGAGGGCGGTGCCCATCTCCTCTCCCTCGCTGCTTTACCCTCCCTGACCCATAAGTGGCAGGTACCATTTACAGTTGAGTGAACTGGGGGACTGTACTGAAGCCAAGGCGCGCAAACGGTCACCCGTCCACATGGTAACCACGCTCGATTCTGCTTAAAACCTTAGCTGGGGAAAGCGAGTGCTCTGACCACTGAGCTATCCCGTCCCCTCTTTGTGTTATAGATGACGAAAAACTACAACTGTGCTGTGGATGATGAACAATAAAATCTGTGTTAATAAATGACGGCAAAGTATCACTGATATATATGACGATAACCAATCGCTGTCTTACAGATGACGATAAACTATCACTGTGGTATAGATGATGACGTAACTTATCACTGTGTAGCAGATGACGATAAACTATCACTGTGTTATAGATGATGATAACTTATCACTGTGTAACAAATGACGATAAACTATCACTGTGGTATAGATGATGACGATAGTTATCACTGTGGTTTAGATGATGATAACTTATCACTGTGTAACAGATAACAATAAACTATCACTGTTACAGATAACAGCGAACTGTTACTTTGTTATAGATGATAATAAACTGGCACCCTGTGTGCACAAACGACGAAAAACTGTCATGGTATTACGATTACAACAACATTAACAACAATAAACAAACAACCCAACAGACAACAAAAACCCACTTTCCCTTTAAAATGCTACTCAAATCAAAGCACAAATGCGACTAGATGTGATGTGTGTAACCATCAAAGTTGATAAACAAGAAATGCTGCCCACTATGGTTGCTGCTTTGTGCACTGCATCCTCAAACAGGTTAACTAATATGAACTACAAGAAAACAGCAGGAAAAACGACATAAAAAGCAAAGGAAAAAAAGAGAGGAAAATGCATCCCCTTCTCCCCATCCAACTCACACACACACACACACACACACACACACGCTGTCTCTGTTTGCCATGCTCACGCATGTTCATCACCCCAAAGCCCAGTGTTTGTGTTCAATAGGCGCCTCTACCTATCACAGGGTACGCTCTGTTTGCCCTGTCCGCCCATGCTGGCCAAGAGTCTTTGACATCATCCGGGTTTTCACGCCATGTGACCTGCTGAGCATGCGCAGTGGCCTCTGAAGTGCAAAGGAGGGGCTTGTGCCGAGCTGGTTGATGGAAGGTAAACTACGTGATAGGTTTGTCTGGATTCTTCCACAAACGGAGCGGCGGCGGGCTGTCTGAGAAAATAAACAGGCTCACAGACACGTGCATACCGCTTCTTCATCACAAAGCTGTGCCCTTCTGGCGTGGTTTGTTGACCGGCGTGTGCATATGTGCCTGTATCGGAGTGCTGGTACAGTTGTAGACAGATATTTCTCGGAAATGTACACGTGCATGCCTCGCGCGCGCGCGCGCACACACACACACACACACACACAAACACACAGAAATATAAACACAGGCACTCACACACACCCTTCCGAGCTTTGATCTATGTGACAAATTTTACTTAAGATATTTTGCAGTCTCAACAGATAGAGCAAGAGAGAAAAATTTAAAGTCAGACAGACAGGCAGGCAGGCAGACAATCGGAGACAGACATACAGTCAGAGGCAGAGAGATGAAGACAGAGTGACAGACGGACATTTTACATTGGGGAGGGAAAATACCTCACTACAATGAGTAGTATACAGCTACTTTGTCATCCTAGAAATTCAGTGTTGCCCCATTTCTTTTTTTTTCCTTTAGCTTTTCAAAATTGAATGTTGCTGTACAGACCCCCCACAGTCAATCTTGCTCTCTGAAGGCGGTGAGCTGCTACCTTAATGGTGGACCAAAACGGTTAATGGTGAACCTCGGAATTCCTGCCAAAAAATCCTTTCTCAAATAGTGTTGTAAAACAGCTGTGATTGCATTCAACTCCCAACATACAATGCATGCTGTCACCTTTGCAGCACGTATTTGTTCACTGTTCCAATTACCTTGCTGTTTGCCCCCATTGGCATATAGTCACTCCTTTGTTTTCTGTGGTCACTGAAATCACCATAAAAAGTAGCCTGCCCACCTACTTGCTAAACTCCATCACATGTTTGCACAAATGCATGCCTAGGTACTCTCAGGGTGGGTGAAAGGAGGGAAATAGAGAGAGAGAATTCTTTTTTTTTAATTTCGAGGATAATGGAACACACCCTCATGAGTATTTTTAATCCAGTCCCTATGTGCATGCGGTTTTGTAAATGTTATCTGTTCCCACTGGCACACAATCACTTACTTTTCTTAAAAGTGGAATAGGTTTTAATGTGTGTGCAAGATGTTCTGCACCTGTTTGCACATGGGCCTCGGTTTATAGTCTCATGCAAAGGACTTTTGAGGGAAGTTGAGTTGGCACTGATGTTAACTTCAGGGGGAAAATCCCCTTGAGAGGGGGAGAGAGGGTGACAGAGACAGTGACAGGGAGACACACCAGACAGACAACCAGAGGACATATATTAATTTTCAAAAGAGGTTAGGGGAAGTAACTGACGACAGTGGATATAACTACAAACTTTTTTCTTACCCTAGATATTCAGATTGGTCCTGTCTTTTGCTTCTTTTCTAACTTTTTTTAAAAGTTGACATTATGAAATAGACCCCCCACAGTCATTCCGCTTTCAAAAATCTTCTCAAAGTGCTGCAATTGCAGTAAATTCCAAACAAAAAATATGCATACAATGACCTTTACAGCACGTATTCATTAACTGTTCCAGTTTCCTGGCTGTTTGCACTGATTTGCATATAGTCCCGCCTCTATTTTCCCCCCTACTATCTAAATTCACTCACTACTTGGTCCCCCTGCCCTCATAATGTACGTATATGTCCATAAACGTACTAAAAGGACACGTGTGCTAATACAGAGAGAGAGACGGAAAGATGGGCAGACAGACAGACAGACACAGCAGAGATAAAAAGAATCGGTGTTAGAGAAGGGCAATAATCTCACAAATTAAAATTTTTCTCCAGCTTTCGTTTTGTTTTGTTTTGTTTTGTCGTTTTTCTTTGTCTTTTTGTTTTGTCTTTTTGCTTTGTCTTTTTGTTTGGTCTTTTTGCTTTGTCTTTTTGTTTGGTCTCTTTGTTGTGTACATGCAAGACAAGTCTGGTTCAAGTCATGGCTCAAGTCAGATGGTTTTTGAAAGAACTGTCAGCCATGAAAACTCCACACACCTGATACAGGGGCATGTTCAAACCTTGTTTGTTGGTTAGCTAGGACACCACTAGAGATATCCACCTTTTCTTTCTTTGGGGGAAAACGAAAACATCTACACTCCACTAAAAAAGATAAAACTGTTTTTTTAACCAGAGTTGTGGTCAACATTTTCTTTGAAGGAGGGGGGGGGGGGGGGGGGATGCGAGTATTTCCAGTGAGGTCACCACAAATGGAATTCAGGAGAATTGAACATACGCCCACAGGACAGAATGACACAGTGACCTGAGGTTCTCTGTTTAAGCGTGCATCCAATGTGGACAGTCTAGTCACTCATTAGCATGTCCCCCGCCACCTCTCTGCTTTTTCCATGTCTTCCCATTCACACGTCCCTGTAGACACATACTCCGCCCACCCACAAACACACGCACACACACACACCCTCCAGTGCACACACACACACTCGCACACACACACATATAGGCGCACGTATAGGGGTAGGTACACACATGCACACACAAAAATGCGTGTGTGCATATACACATACATACATACATATAAAAGGTACAACTTGATGAAAGAGAGCAGCAGTATTACTTAATCAATGTACCATCTGGATATTTAAAAAAAGACTTTTGACTTTGGCATGTTACACGCACACACACACACAAGGCATAGATGCACACACCAACGCACACACACACCTCACGATTGACTTATCATATTCTACCATACAACACATAATGCAGTAATGATTGAATTTGGTGAAAATGTAAATTATATTTCTAACAAATTTTCTATCTGCATGATTGTTTATTCCACTGCACACCTCTAATCTCCTTTCTGCCAGTCAGTTTGGTAGAGGAGCAATGTTGGGAAGATCATTCCAGTGATATCTATTAGCAACCAAGCTATGTGACTTGACTTTGAGTTATCACTTATTTCACTGTTCAGGTTTTTTATTTACTTTAATGCTGTTGGTTTCATTGTTCCCATAGCTTTACATTGTCCTTTAAAACTGTGTAAGGGTTTTAGTGCTTGTTCATTCGACTTTGAATGTTCCAGTTTTGGTACTAGAATTTCTCTCTCTTGTCTCAATCAATACATCTCCGCTCATCCCGCCTTTCCCCTTCTTTCACATCCTCCGATGTCACTTATAATGGAAAGACGTTATAAACAGAAGAAAGACCACACACACATACACACACATACACGAATATGTGTACTATGCAAGCTATGCACGCACATTGATATATGTGTGCTTGGATACATGTGCACACACCCGCGCGCATGCGCACACACACACACACACACAGAGTGCATCTCACAAGCAATGCAGAGAGAGAGAGATGTTACAGGGAGACTCCACAGCACTTTTAATGATAATTGCATACAATAAGAGAGGATGAGAAAGTAACACATTTTAAATCAAAAGACCTACTAGTGTAACAGCACATATTAGCCTAACAACACTTGTCAGTCAAACAAAAGTTCTGTGAAAGGAGAATTTGTGTGGAAAGTATGTATAGAGACTGTTGACTTTATGCCAAAGGCAAAAAAAAAGCCCACCTCTTCCCCCCCCCCCCCCCCCCCCCCCAAAAAAAAAAAAAAAAAAAAAAAGAAAACCAAGAAAGAAAAAGAAAAAAAAGCAAATTCTACATTAATTTAAATAGATATATAAGATAACAATTTTTGAAGGCTGCTAAGTTGCTTTTCTTTTTTTAAATAACCAGGAGCTTCATTCCACAGCTTACCACAAGTGAATAGGAGTGAGGACAGTTATGTACAAATCAGTTCTTGTCAAGTCAAAGTCAAAGTCAAAGTCAAAAACACTTTAATCATCCCATGAAGGGCAATTACAATACTGACAGGCAGATTGATACTCATCAAATATATCAAAGACACAAAAGCTATATTTCATATTGGTTTTCAAATAAAATGTCACGACACACACACACACACACACCACACACACGCGCGCATGCGCACAAACATCAATTGTGAACACAATTTTAAACCCATTGACTAGAAGACATAAAAACTTATTTTTACGCACGCATATACGCAGCACGTACACACGCGTACGTGCGTGTGCGAACACGCCCACGCACACCCACACACCAATATATGAATTCAATGTTTTAAGACAGTTGACTAGAACACAGACTTATTTCACACACCCACGCACCCACACACACACACACACAATTATGTATTGACTACACTCGTAACAATCAGGCAGATAATTCAGAGAAATGTAAGAACTAGGTAGTCAACATCATTGTGAATTCAGAAGTCGAATGCTTACTGGCACAAAAGAATTTCTTTTTCTGTTGGTTTTGCTGATGGGACACTGAAAACGGCGTTCCGAAGGCAACATTTGAAATTCTGGAAACAAAGCATGAGAAGGATCAGCCAAAATGGCTGTGGCTTTGCGTACAAGCTGCTGATTGAGCAGGGATAATGTAAAATGCTTTCATCATGGATAGTTTTTTCCCTAAAAATTTACTGCCAAGATAGTCTGGTGTAAGATTATTCCTACTTTTGTACATGAAACCCTCTTTATTGAAACAGTATTTCAAATTAAAGGGAAGGCTTTCTAATTTCTTACAGTCATCACTGACTAATGATGAAGATTTAAGGGAGTATTCTTTCAGCGAACGTCTGTAGAAGCTTTTGAGAGGTTTTTAACCTTTTTCACCCCCAACAGGGTGATGCACAGTAAATGTCTGGTTGTATGTATGCATGAGAAAAATATTGTTCTTGTGTGTTAGTTCTCTGTTTAAGCTTGTTCTCTGTTTAAGCTTGCATCCAATGTGGACAGTTTTGTCACTCATTAGCATGTCGCCATCTCTCTGCTTTTTCCATGTCTTCCCATTCACACGTCCATGTAGACACATACTTGCTCACCCACAAACACACACGTACATACACACATGCTCCCGCTAACACACACACACATACAGGCATGCACACACCGCATAGGTACACACAAATGCACACACACAAATGCGCAGGTGGGCATACACATATGCACACACACATATAAAAACAACAGGCAGGCAGGCAGGCAGACAGGCAGGTTGAAAAAAGGGGAAAATTACGTGGTGTGAGCAGAATTACTTATAAACAAAAGACATTGAAAGTTCCAGCAACATGAGAACATACAAAACAATTTAAGACATCAGGTTTTTTTCGTATTTGATACCATTTATAAAAATAAAACCATATAACGAAATTCAGAGAGAGAGAGATCTTCTCTGGCTGGCTTTACGTGGTCAGATGTGTCTGTGAAAAATAATGGCAAGTCCTTTCCAGCTCCTCTCGTAGGACGTACAGCTTGGTTTATAGGTTTATCTCTCCATCAACCACACAATCTTCCTCAGGTCGTTGTATTAGGTGCATCTTTGAAGAGAAAGAGAGTGAGGGAGAGAGAAGTATTATTGAATGACTGAATAAATGAAAATCTTGATTTAAAAATCGTAAAAAAGATCAAATTAATAAGTGTGACTGAAGCACTGAGATCTATTCAATGGATAGATGGATGGATTGATGGATAGATAGATAGATAAACAGACAGACAGACAAACAAAAACAGACAGATGGATGGATGGACAGTCAGACAGATAGCCAGCTAGGCAGACAGCTAGATAGACAGGCAGATAGACAGGCATACTGACCAACTGACTGATGGATAGATGGATGAATAGATGAATGTACTATATAATATATATATATATATATAATATATATATATATATATATATGAGAGATACAGACAGACAGACACATGGCTCGCACAGAGACCAAAACACAAGGGAGAGACAGAAACACGGACATGTATTGCAGCCACAGCATGCACAGGCGTTTGACCTTCTGCTGGCGGTCTATCAGTGCAGTGCGGCCAGTTTGCTCAGCCTTCATTTGCATGTGGCCACCTCTCTGCTTTTTCCAGGTCTCTCCATTCACACCCAGACGTGGACACACAAATACCCGCCCACAATGACAACCACACATGGGTATGGGCACAGTCAAGCATGCACCTAGAGCACACATCCCATAACACACAGAGACTGCTTTGGAATCAACAACAATAATTAGTTTCTAAGTTGAATTTTTCCAGCTCTGTTTCACATGTTTATAGATTGGAGCCATATCTATTGATATGCTGGAATGAAAATTATAGGCCCATATTCAGCAGATTTTGCACCAGCTCCCATGATTTAATAATAGAGCAAGGGAGATAGGAGAGAAAAAAAAGAAAATGTAAATGCTGTAACAAAATAGCAGACCAGTATCACTTCCTTGATGTTTGTTAACTATATGATTTTAAGAAAGCTTTTTATATAATGTTACAAATGAACAATCTGAAAAACAATGAGAATGTAAGTTTTTCAAGGAGAACTATCTATTAAAAATGATCATATTATAATTATGTGCATGATTCTTTTTATAGATGAGCGAAAGCATACACAAATCTAAGAATCTGTCTTTTAGGAAATGTTGAATGGTTAATGTTTGGTGTCAAATTCTTGTTCTGACTTAATGGCATTAAAGTTTTCTGATTCACACACACACACTTTTGTGATTATGGTCTCATTATTATCGTTGTTATGTTTATTCATTTTCTTATATATATATTTCTTTCATAGATGGCTTGATGAAAGAAAGCATGTGCTTTGCATATGCAATGTTTCATCTGAAAAGGAAAATGTGACTTCATACACACACACACACACACATTTAGAAACGCAGAAAGAAGCGTTTCCATGCTCTTCTTCTTCTTCTTCAAGTGTCCAGTCTGGTCCTGCAGACATCGATGATCATGGCTCTCCATTCTTCCCTGTTCTCGGTCCCTCTCATGAGCTCATCGTTGGTGCCCTCTTTATTCGTTGCGAATTTGTTTAAGCTGTCTGTGAATTTTGTGCGTTGTCTTCCTCTGCTCTTGTTTCCACAGATTTTGCCACTCCATAACAGTTTCTCTAGTCCGTCAGCCCTGATTAATTGGCCGAAAAATTTGAGCTGTCTTTCTCTGATGGTGTTGAGAAGGGATCTCTTGTACCCAGCCATTTCCATTACTTCTGCACTAGTTTTTCTTTTTGTCCATGAGATTTTCATGATTCTCCGGATGAACCACATTTCCACTGCTTCTAGTCGCTGTTCTGTGTCCTTGGCTAGGGTCCAGCACTCACATCCGTACAGAAGAATGGACCATACGTAGGCTCTCAAAACATGGATCTTTGTCTTGAGGCTTATCTTACTGTTGGTAAAAATGCATTTCATGTTGTTAAAAGTGGGAGATAAATAAAGCAAGTTTTGATCAGGAATATCCTATTGAAGACAAGAACGAAGATTTTAAAAAAATAATTGGCTGCATATGTGAGGTGACATATTGAAAATAGGTAGGCTGACTGCTTAAACATTTATATAACTGGATCAATTTTAGAAAATCATCAAACAGGGTCAGCATTCCTTAGACTAGTACTGAAGCAGAGAAATCGTACTATCTTGGTAAATATCGTTCAACAGCACATACCAGTAATACAGCTAAACTTATTGCAACACTTATGACTTCACTATATTCTTGATTTTGCATCTTTAGTATCTTATTTTGTGTAGGCTCTAAGTCAGTATTGTTTGCTATAAAATCCCAAAGTTTTAAGAAAGTCTCATAAATTATTTTTTTATATTACATAATTATGTCATTCATCTTTTCAGTTTAAGAGATATTCCTATCACTTTTTGTTGGGTACCTTCACATGTAACTTTTTCAAAAATGAGTGGGCTGACAGAGCTGCAAAAAGGGGGGCAAGACATGATAATATGGAATCAATAGAACTGCATGTTTCCTTATCTGTAATGGAGGGATATCATTTAATAGAACAAGCGTGGTGGGGCAAGTCTAAAGAATGTAATCAGTTCAATGCACGATCTTTAAGAGTTGTCTGACGAATGCCGTTGTGGTATTTCGTGTTGCATGGCTCCCTCTCCGACAGAGTTAAGTGTAGCCAATGCAAGAAGAGTTATTACACGATAGTTCAAAATGAAATTAAATGCATTCATTACAATTTTTTTGCAAAAATATGGGGTGTCTATGTGGAGAACATATTTTGAATACTCACATCATGCATAGTTTCTGATTGTAAAACCTTTTGCACCTATATTTTCTGCAAAGTCTCCGGAAAATGTATTTGAAAATTGAAAGTTAGCTTTTGACATCAGTAACTGTTTATCTATACAGTGATGATACCTGTTGTAGTTACATTATTGTTGTTTCACACACACACACACACACACACACACACACACACACACACACACACACACACACACACACTAATAAGAGCAGCCACAACCGAAAACAAAACCAAAATATAGACTTTAGTTTGGGGACGTGAGAAAATTGTCTACATGGTTTTTTTTAAGTGTTGTAAGGCATTGGTATTTTGCAGCAGTGTTGGAAGAGAATTCCATACGTATGGACCTGAGAAAGCTGAGCTTGATTTCTGTAGATCAATACATGGCTAGGGGAGATAACATTTCTGAAAGGTTCATTCGTTCGTGGCTCGAGTAAACAAGAATTTGCTGTAATCATTTATTAGGTACGTCATATTTGGGTTTTTAAACAGAAATACTACATAACAATGTGGTATAAGCTTTTTGTCTAGCTTTTTATATGTTGTAGTAGGCAGGAGGGGTGGAATGAGCTGTACTGCTCCTTAATGGAAAGCCTTCCATTTTTTTGTGGATGTTGCAGAACCAGCCCCATGAAATATAGTAATGCATATTATCAATTTAAGACAAAACGCAAGCGAAAGAAAAAACTTCAGTATATCAGTGTCGATGTATCGTTCCATTTGGAACATTAGGAAGGTATTTTGGAGATGTTGTTGAACAGTTTGTGAAGATGGAGCTGCCAGTTTAGTTCAGCCTTATTTTATGATGCTGCTGTAAACGTGGTGTTCACACACCTGTTCCATTCAAGTATTTTGTAGACAAAGGTGCGTGGACAGGGGACCTGGTTGATGTTTTGGTTGGTTGCCATTACCATCAGTGTGGTTTGGGCAGAGAATGATGAATGAACGAACGAACGAAACGAATAAATGACTGACTGACTGAATGAATGAATTTTCGAATTACTCCTTTTATTGAGGAGAAGGAAAACGCACACATGATGGCTTTTTTATTTTTACATAATGCCCTGAATAAGAGAAATTTGATACAGTAATCAACAAACAATCAAACAAACAAGCAAATATGTGAAAGAGAATCAATCACCAGTAATACCACACAATGTAATCATAGACATCAGTAAAGAAGAAAACTGCAAACAAATACTTATTCTAAAAAAAAGAAGAGAGAAAAATTATGAATATTTTCAAAATGGCATTTTCCAAATCAAACACAAATCCAAATGAGCGCCACAGAAACATAAATGATTAGAGAAAAAGTGAAGAGGACTAAGAGAGACAGCTTTCAAATTAGCAAATTAGAGAGAGGGGGGGGGGGGAGGAGAGAGAGCGGGAGAGAGAGAGAGCGAGGTCTCTACCCACATGGAAATTCCACACCGACACAGTACACAGCAGCTACACGCGGTGACCTTGTGGTGCCCTGCTAATGTGCACCCATGTACATACTGCCACCTCTCGGTTTTCTGCATGTCTTCCCATTCACACATATGTGCGCACACCTACTGGCCCGCCCACAAACATTCTACACCTAGGTAGAGGTAATGCAAGCACGTTTGCGCACGTGCGCGTACAGACAGATAGTCAAATAGACAGACAGACAGAGAGACTATGTATGTATGCATGTATGTATGGAATTCCACTTTACAGCTTAGTCTTTAGTGATTACCTATGACTCTCTGATTAGGAGACTTGACTTGCACAGTCCTTATGTGCTGCAGCCCTGGGGACTGGTTGGCCTTTGGAGAACATCTCTAACGCTGACTGTCCTTATGCCCACTTGGCTGAGAGAGTGAGATGTACTGTGGGCAAGGCATCTCCACTATAATAAAAATTTCTGCCCAATTTCCAAACAGCAACTGCCTCCTCTGCTGTTTTGGAGGTCATCATCGAACATGACGACATACATACATACATGTATGTATGTATGTATGTATGTATGCATTATTCCATCTCCTCAAAATGGAAAGAATAAATAGATAAGCACGCACGCGCGCACGCATATAATATAATATAATAAAATATAATATAATGTACATATATATATATATATGTAATTGATATATATAAACCTTATGACCTCCCTTGCATCTTTTCAATAGAATCCCCACACAAAAAGCACAAATATTTAACTAGGTGTTATTTTCTCCTTTTCTAAAATTATTTTTCTGCAACATATATTTCAAGCATATTTTCTTCCTCTTTTTCATAATCGGAACTAAACACAGACAAGGGAATAAAACAGGAACTAATCACAGACAGACAGAAACAGGTTTCTCGCACATGGCTGTACCTGAGATGCAGAGAGGTCATCCATCCCTCAACACAGAGACGACAGTGGGTTAATCCTTGGGACAGCACAGCTAAACAGGGGCGGACACTTCAGTCTCCCCCAATCATGTATGCATGGTAATCTACCATTTTGGCAACCACCCCAGCTGTGGGGCCCAGTGGTCCCCGCTACTACTGTCTGTTCAGGGAGAGATTTTGGGTTGAAACTGCGCTAGAGGCAGTAGTACGTTGAGGGACTTTTGCTACTGTCAGTTTCAGCCTAGAAATGACATAAGGACACTATCTTTTCCCTCTAGTCTTTCCTTTCGTATTCCTTGTCTTATCCTTAATGATTGAATATATTGTTGATTTTAAGATGTTTTGCAGTCTGAGCTTTTTATATCTGTAAAGACAGGGAGATAAAAAAGAAAGACTTTTTAGTCAGTTAGTTTTTCTAGTCTGAAGAGAATGTTTTGTTGTAGAGGATGATGTGCTTTTTCAGCCGCCAAAATTTGAGTTATGTCTCCTAGTATGTTAGTGTCTGTTGTGTTCTTTCCTGAACAAACCAAATAGCGCACAATGGCAAAAAGCTTTAGCGCCTTCTTGAAGGTACAGTTTCAGGCCTGTGTTTTATGCTACATGATATACAATATAAGTATCTATATATAAGTCACGACAAAAATGCTTGCAATGAAGTATAAAGGCAAACGGTAGAGAACGTCATTAAAAAGAAAAAAACAGCCAGTAAAAATACAAGGGAAAAAACCCAAAGGAGATAGCTGGCAGCGCAGCTGTTGCAAACGAGAGATGAGTAAAATCTTCGGATAAACAATTCTGGCAGCTAGAAAAGCACAAGGAAATCCAAAATTCTGTGAACAAAATTCTGAAATAAAGATTCATATGAAGATTGAGAAACCATCCTGAAAGAAGATGCAGTGGCAAACAGAATAAAGTAGAACAGATGGAAACTTTTCTATGGAGAAGACTTTTGGCAAAGAACAAAGAAGAATAAACAGATAAGTTCTTACGTTGAAGAAACTCCTAACAAATAGAAAAGCAGCTGTAGGCTTCTTCTGTCCCGGTAGACAAGGACTGTGCCTTCTATGGCCACACCAGTCTTGTGAGAAGCTACGCCTGGCTGGGCTGGCTCAGCAGACTGGGCATGGCAGGGCAGGGCAGGGGATACCACAGTTGGGGAGAATAATCAATATCATATCAATACCCTATGCACTGCAGCCACACCCTCCCTCTTTTTTGCTGGAGGACAACCCTTGGTTTTTCAGGCCAGTAGAGCTGTGGTATGCAGTGTCTTCTATGCTGATTCTCTGTTTCTGCATGGTTCATTTCCTTTTTTTCTTCTTGCAGAGGCAGCTGTGTCAACCCAGTACAGCTCACGAGGCTGGCTGAATTATCAACACAAGACCAACAGCAGCAATAAAAAAAAAAAGGCACAGCAAGACCAGCAGCAGCCTTACCACCACCAATATAGTAGTAATAATAATATTGATATACTACTATTAATAATAGTAATAATAATGATGATAATAATACTAACAATAACAACAGTAATAATATTATCATAATAATAATAATAACAGCAACAATGATGATGGTGGTGGTGGTGATGATGAGGATGATGATGACAACAACAACGACGACAACAATATTGCAACGTAATGCTAGAAGAAAACATGTTACTTCTTTGAGATCCGACACAAAGAAACCGACACAAACATTTATATATTTAAAAAATATTGAAAACTACGCATGCATGGACACAACAGAGGCTGTGGAGAGAAGACTCCAAGCCATGGAAATGAGGTGATACAGTGAGTCCCTAAGTAATCATAAGCTACATTGACCATTCCACAATGAGCAAGTGCTGCACACCACCACCAAACGATCGTGTACTGATATGTAAAGCGGCTTTGCTAAGACGATTCGCCAAACACGTGTTAAGGAATGGAGAGGTGTAAAATGACACCAGCAAAGAAGAAAAGAACAAAAAAAAACCCAAAAGAAAAACAAATATTAAAAAAAATCAAGCTAAATCGAAAAGGTTGATTAGGATTTTGCTGAGGGATAGAGAAACCCCTGACACATACTCTGGTAACATAAAATGAGGCCTCAGTCTGGTAAACAACTTTTCAGTGCAGTGTCCTAACGACCCCCAATGCATTAAGGGGGGGGGGGGGGGGGGGGAGGAGGAGAATTGCAAAGAAGAAGGATTGCGAAGAAGAAAAGAAAGATGATGATGGAGGAGGACGATTGCGAAGAAGAAGAAGAATTGCAAAGAATAAGAAGTAGAAGAAGAATTAAGAACAAGAAGAATTGCGAAGAAGAAAAAGACGAAGAAGAACTAAGAAGAAGAAGAATCTGTCATCTGTTCTTTCAAAGAATCTCTCTACATTGTGATGTCGTTTTTCTTTCTGTCCCAGCTTCTTCAAGTTTCTGACTCATTGTCTTTCTGTTCCGGTTCTTCTTTCCTGCACCTTCTACTGGCAGTCTTTCTTTCAAATAATTTTGGGGGGGAAGGGGGGGGTCCTCTTACTGTCCCCCCCCCCCCCTTATCTCTTTTCCTGCTCTGGCTCTTTTTCTGTTTTATGGTTTTTTTCTCCTCTTAAGTGTTTTTCTCTAGTCGCTGGCTGACTTTCTGATTGCATTTTTAAAATTCTAGTTTTCCTGGATCTATTCTATCCTTTTATATCGAGGATAATGGAATAAGCACTTATGTGCTTTTTTACATCCAGTCCCCGTGTGTATGCGGATTTGTGAATTCTGTCATCTGTTCCCACCGGCACACAATGGCCTACTCTTACGAAAAGCGGAACAGGATTTAACGTGTGCGCAAGATGTTCTGCGTGCGTTCGCACACGGGGCTTCGGTTTATAGTCTCGTCCGAAGGACTTTTGGGGAGAGTGGATTCTGCACTGATGTTTACTCCAGGGGAAAATATCCCCTTGAACGGGAATCGAACCCGGGTCGTCAGATTGCGAACGCAATGTTTTGACCACTAGGCTATCCCGTCCCCCCGGATCGGTGGTCTAGAGGTAACGCGCCAGCCTAGAAAGCGAAAAGTCCGGTTCGGAAGTATGCTGTGGTTTGAATCCCGTTTAGGGCCCAAACTTTTCCCCCATCCATTGGACCATGAGTGGTGGTCTGGGTACTTGTCTTTCGGATGAGACGATAAACCGAGGTCCCGTGTGTTACACATAATGATTAAGCGCACGTAAAAGAACCCACGGAAACAAGACAGTTGTCCCTGGAAACATTGCATTAGAAAAAGCCACTCTGATAGGGAAACATATACAGTTGCAGAGAGGAAAAAGAAAACAATAATGGGTGGCGCTGCTCTTGTGGCGACGCGCTCTCCCTGGGGAGAGCAGCTCGAATTTTATGTAATCTGCCGTGACTTTAAGTGGTATGAAAATGAAAAAGTATTCTTTTTGTTTCCTATGCATCATTTTCTCTTTCTGCTTTTAGTTCACGACTCTTCTTCCTCGTGTATCTTTCACTCTTTTTCTCTGCTTTAAAAAAGGTAGCTTCCCTTGCTTGGCTGCCAGCAAGACGCTTTCACTCCAGCTGTGTGTGAGTTATTGTGGTTTTTGCAAGTTGTTTGATTTCAAAATGACAGTGTATGGACTACCAGCAACATTAGAATGCATGTTGAACGCAGCACTGCATGAACACACGCTGTCTTCCTTCAAGGTGGAAGGGAGAGGACGTCAAACTGTTGTCATCTTTCGTTTGACAGGTAATAGTACAGCATTCCCCTGTCACACCAGTTCAAGGTACAACATATAGGAAAAAATGCCCATCTCAGATGAACAGGGACAGAAGAAGAGCGGAAGCTTACAGAACAAATAAAGAAGGAAAAAAATAATGAATAGGCTTCGTCCCCCTCTCCTCTGTTTTTACCCACCCCACCTAGCTTATATTACGATGCTGCCAGCCATTGTGATAGCAACGCTCCTATCAATGTGTTTGAGTGTGGTGAACATTACCCTCCCTCTTCAAGCAGTTGTCAGAATGAAAACTGTATTGATATGAAAGAGCATGATATAGACAGACAGAGATTGAAAATTTCATGCAGTAATGATGCGAGAGAAATGATAGATTATTATCTATACTTGTGAAAGACAGAGTGTGTGGTGAAGGGAATGGGTGTAAGGGGGAAATGAACGTGCAAAGAATGGGCTTAAAGAAGAGTGTGCAGAGAATAAGAGTGAGGAAGAACGTGCAGAGAATAAGAGTGAGGAAGAACGTGCAGTGAATGAGAGTGTGAAGAGAATGAGACTGAGGAAGAAAGTGGGGAGTGTGCTGATCATGTGAAAAATAGCAGTGAAATGCGAGACTGATGATAGTGTTCCCGTCAGTGATGTCTGAGATTATTTCCAAGAATTTGAAAAAAATGTAGACAATACTAGGTCCATGCTGCAAGAAATGAAACAATGCACCGCTGATGGAGCCACTGCTGTACCAAAAGGAAAGCTTTCTACAGACGTGCCTTGATGACTGTGTGAAAGACTTCTATACAAACTTAATGTAAAGACACTGTGATTGGAATAACCAACAGTATTTATAGACAATATCAATATTCTGCTATAATAACCATGGTTTGGAATTCATGCCATGTGGACCATTTTGGGTTTGATTAACCATGTTGTTAATTACATATGTGTGTTGTGCCCAGTCCTCGCCCCACTGTTCCCATGTGAATGGGCATATTTGCTTAACACATTAAACCTTTGTAATTGTCATTGTCTGCTTTAAAAAATAAAGATTAAACTAGGCTTGCGCTAGGAAGATGGAGTTTACTTAGGATTATTTTGAATATATTGGAGGGAAGACAAACTAGGAGATATGCAGCAGCGGAACGTGCGCCGAGTGAGTCAGTCTTTAGCAGTTGATAATGCTAGTGTGGACTGCACTAGGTTTACACTAGGGAGGGTATGCTCATCAGGTTTTTCTGAAATCTTTGGGGAGGGCGCCTGATTTCTCTTCCCTCCAATAGATTAAAAAATGTTCCTAGATAAACTTCACCTTCCAAGCGTAATCATAGTTTAAATATAAGATTATTTCTTGTCTACTTCTCTTATTGAGAAATTGTGCGAGATTTTAGCTGAACATACAAGACACATCCAGCATACCGCATCCAATAAAATCAAAAGACAACAACAACCCAGGTCTGCAGCACATTGACGAAGCATGTACAATGAAGGCTATCTACAGCAGAAACAAAGTCAGACCGGACACATTATTGCTTTGTAAGACAAGTGTCCAAAACGGACTGTCCAAAGTTTGGGTTAACAGCTTTGTTATAATATTTACCAACAGTTTTCTGCCTACTCCAGCATGCTGCCTTCATGATTGATGCAAGAGATGCACCATGACTGACAGCTGCACTAGTATTAGCAGCAGTGTACTGTGGCTTCCATATTTTGAAGTATCTTCCCCACAATTTAAAGCATGTTTTCATCCAACCAGAAAAGTGTCAGTGGAAATAGGGCCATAAGGGTTTAAATAAAGCGGTAAACAGTTCTAACCTTTCAGGAATAGTTTTCCAGAGGATGTAAAGGGTGCCCATTTCTTGGTAAAAGATGTCTGCTATGGCTATTGCTTGATTTTTCAGCGTTTTCCTAATCTATTTAATTAGTGGTGAGGATTTAACAAAGTTTTTTCACGTATTGTGTGATTTAAACAAAAACCAAGACAGAAAAAAAAACAAAAAGAGGAGAGGAGAGAAAAAAGAGACAGAATCAGAAAAGGAGGAAAGGGATGTGAGGGTGGGGATTAAAAATGTAGAAAAAAAAAGAAAGAAAAACCAGAATGGAGAAAAAAAGAAAACAAAAGCAAGCAAGAAAGAAAGAAAACCAAACCTAGGAAAAAAGAAAGAAAGAAAGCAAGCAAAAAGAAAGGATGAAAAAAAGAAAACCCAGAATAGGAAAAAAGAAAAAAAAAAAGAAGAAAGGAAGGAAGGAAGAGGAAAGAAAGAAAGAAAGCAAGCAAGAAAGAAAGAATGCAAGAAAGCAGAAGAAAAGACAGCAGTAAAAAAGCAAGCAAGCAAGAAAAAAAAAAAACCGAAGTCGAAGAAAAAAAGAAAAAAGGAAGGAAGGAAAGAAAAAAGGGAAGAAAGAAAACCCAAACTAGGAAAAAAAAGGAAAGGGAAAAAAGGAAAGGAAGAAAGAAAGAAAAAAAAGAAAAGAGAGAAAAAAAAGAAAGAAAACCAAAAATAGGAAGAAAAGAAAAAAAAAGAGCTTGAAGGAAGGACCTCCTTTCCCCTCCCCCCAAAAGAAAACCAAAAAACCCCCAGAAAACCAAACAAAAACCAAAGGCAGTTAGAAGACAAAAGGAATGAAGGAAGAAAAAAGGAGAAGACGACAGAGATCGAAAGGGAAAGGGTGACAGTCAGGAGAGAAAGATAGGGAATAGGAAGAAGGCAATAAGGGAAAAAAAGCATCCATAGCAAAAAAAACCCCACATCAAACAACCCCAAAACACACACACCACCACACACACACACACACACACACACATTGTGTTTTTCTTTTAAACTTTTGTGGTGGTTGAACTCCTCTTAGTGTTTGACAAAAAAGGAAAAAAAAAAAGGGGGTGATGAAAAACACAACGAGTTACGCCCGTACGGGACATGTACGCTTGCACACATAATACATACTGATACAGTGTGCTGCGCCAAAAGAACACAGTCAACAAAAAACACACCACCTGCTACCCACGTTCGCGCGCACACAACACACACACACCACAAAATTTTTCCAAGATCATCCCCCCAAATTTTTCCCACACACTTAAATTACACCCAAAACATAAAAACCCGCCCCTCCAGACATCCACCCCAAACCCCTTTTCCCCCCCCCCCCCCCCCCCCCCCCCCCCCCGCACAGCCACCCCCCACCCCCATCCCATGAATGCACACCCCCAAAAAATTTCACGAAATAGAATAAAAGGGTTTTCGGGCAACATCAACATATGAAAACAGTTTCCACCCTTAACCCCCCCCCCCCCCCCCCCCCCCCCCCCCCCCCCCCCCCTTCCCCCCTCCCCCCCAGGTTTGGGGTTTTTGGGTGATGTGCAGAGGTAACCCGACCCAGTGCCCCCTGTCCCCACGCCTGCCCCCCCAAAAGGGGCCCTATAAAAAGGGGAAAGCCATCTCCCCCCCTGCATTTGGGTAGCGGTTCCCTTTCTTTGTGACCGGCTGAGGCACACGGTCCCCTGGAAGGGGGTGTTTCCCCCTGCCCTTTTCCTGCCCTTTTCCCAGTGTTGTAGCTGTTGCTGTCTGCAGTATACGTGCTTGCTTCATTCCCTCTGCCTTGCTGTTTCTCCTTGAAGTTGTTGCAGTGAAAGAAAAGGGGGGTAACTGCAGCAAAGAGGGGGCCCCGTCTAGTTGTGCCTTGTCGGGGAGGAAGCCTTTCAGAGAATGGGTTTCCTTGTGTTCTAGTTGCCTTGGTGAACACCCTGGGATGGGGGCCTTGTAGACATTGAAGCCGGTGTTGGTTGTATTCTTGCCAGGAATCTTATACTTCTTTTTTTTTTTAAACTACTTGCTGAGACGGGGGGATGGCCCCCAAAGGTTTGCCGCCAGGGGTGTCGCCATTCAGGGCTTTGCTCTGCTTTTGTTTTTACTTTGGGAGGGCTCTGTGGTTGTCTCCCATCAGGCAGTATAAAACCCCAGTTGGGGTTTTGGGGGTCAAACTAGACCCGGGTTTGCGGGGTGGGTCAATTGATTTTGTTAAGTCAGATCCCCCCAATTAAACAACAAAATATTTTGTTTTGCCAAATATGAAAGTATCTTTTTTATGTTTTTCCCTTGATCATTTTAAACCCAGGTGGCTTTGATTCTTTTTATCTTTGTTACCGTGTGATCAAAGTCACTGGGTGAAGAAAGGAATGTCACGTTTGATCTAGGTTTTTCAACGGTGTTATTTCTTCCTGCTGTTTTTTTGCTTTCCAGTGTATTTAAATAAAGGTGTTAAGTATTTTGTTTCCTGTTTTTTTTGAACTATGAAACCCTGTGTTAATGAGAGAAGTGTTTAGGGACTCAGTATAGTTATGCCTCCCGTAAATTCCCTTATAAAACCTACCTACCCTGCTAGTTAAATGTGTCTAAATTTTGCTTTGAATCTTATTAATTTGTAAAATGCCAAATTACATTCTGCTTCTTTCTGTAAGGGTGAGTCTTTTGCTCTCAAAATAATCGTATGCCGGGAGATTTACTAGAAAAAAAATACAACCCGCGTATTAAATATTAGGATAGTTCAAAGGCCTGAACATGAAAAAAAGGTAGAGGTAAAGGTGCCCCAAAAACCTATAAGGTTGTAAAGGGAACGGGGGCGTCAGGCCCATTTCCAGAGGCCGCTACTGATGGCGGCCCCCATCTTCTCTCCTCACGCTTTACCTATCCTGACCCAAAAGAGGCAGGTCCCCATTTCGTGGGTGTTTGGGGACTGTTAAAGCCAAGGCTTGCAAAGGTTTTCCCCACCAACTGCTAACGAGCTGGATCTGCTTAACCTTGGTGGGGGAAAAAGCGGGCCGACCCCTGAGTTTCCCCCCCCAATTTTAAATGGTAATAAAAACCAAAAAACAGCAGATGAAGCTATTTTGAAAAAATTCATCAGAAAAAAATACAATCGGGAACAGTCACTTTTTTTAGGGTTTTGAATTTTCACTCATAAATTACTTACTTGTATTTAATATTCCCCGTTTTTTTTACGCAATAACACTTTGTTTGTTTTTGTATTTAAGAAAATAGTAGGGTTTTGCTCCTTTTTTAACTCTTGTTATATCTAAAAAACATTTTTTTTTTGTGTGTTTAAATGTGTGGTTTTAAACAAAAAAATTTTGTTTATTACTCTGTTTATCTCTGGATCCGCAAGAATAAAGAGACTTGTACCGGGTTTTAAAATTTGGTTAAATGGTTATAATATAGTAAAAAAGAAAGGTTTGATTGGGAAAGCCGGGGATTTGTTTATCATTTACCCTGTCGATTATAATTCTCTTTTAAATTTGTATATTTAAAATATTTTAACACTTAGGGAAAAAAATTTTTGGGGGACTGTAAATTGAACGCAAAAAAAAGGATACATCAGAGCAGGAGAATGATTGGTGTTGTAATTGATATACGGCTTGTTTTTTTTTTTTAATGTCAACACTAAGAACATCCTGTTTTAAATCAAAACAGTCCCTTGACTTTGCAATAAAGTACTTGATAGATGTTTATGTAGAAAATCAAAAAATTGGGCCGGTCATGTGAGTAAACCCAAGGACTGCTTTTGGGTACTAATCAGATAAAAAATTTCCTAATCTGAAATGGAAACATGCACGGGTCAATAAAAAAAATTTACTTTGGTCCCCAGGAATCACAAAGTTCCTTCATGCTGAAGTTGGGTACAAGTAAATGTAGGAATTGGCAATTTTGTTTTTAAATGAATGGTTATGAATTATTATTTTACTTAAAAAAAACCATGTGAATACCATAGACGTGTATTAAAATAAGATTGCCTGCCCTTATCATTTGGTCTATCAAAAAAAGTGACGAGAACATGACAGAACTGAGGTTAAGATCATTAAGATGTAGACATTAAATGAAGGAAAAAATTGAAGCTAGAAAAAAATGACAGGGGCTGAAACAATTCAAGAACCCCCCCATGACTCCCAGGAAAGAAAGCCTAAAACTTAAGCTCGAATATTCTGTTTGGGTAGCGGATAAGCCAAGACTCCTGGGTAAAGATTGGCCAAGACTTCCCCCTTTTTTAAAAAAGAAGATCTTTGAAATTTAAAAGACGCAACCTTATTGCTAAACAAAACCAACTTTTCGATTTTTAAAATTGCGGCCTTGTGAGCCCACCATTTAATTTTCCTTCGTGATGTTTACTTATCTGATGTTTGTTTCGTAGCTGATGTTTTTTTCCCTAGTTTTGTTTGTTCCTAGTGATGTTTTTTTGGTTACTAGTTTTTTGAAAAACATAAAAAAACCCTGCAAAATATTTTACCCTTTATGATATTTAGGCTCTGGGCAAAGTTCTTTTAACGGGGAAAGGGTTTTTTCTATCAAGGTTTTTTTATTTTATGTCAATGGCTTTGTGAATAAGCGGCAGGTAGCAGGGGGCAGGAGCGGGGATCAGCGAAAGTAGTTTTTTAGTAGTGGGTAAAAGTAGTAGTTGTAGTGTGTAATAATAATGTGTGGTAGAATCGTCTTTTTGGCCCCAAAGGCAAAAAAAGGAGTATGTCTAACCTTTTTCCCACTTTTCCAAAAATAAACCCCTAGGCGAAATCCTAATCCTCCAGATGACAGCTGCCAAAAAAAGAAGTCTAAACCCCCCTCACTCCTGCAAAAAGAGCACTGACGTTTTTTTTGCAGGCTAATTCTTTTTGTAGTGTTAGGCTACATCCTGTATCAGCGCCAAGCAAGTTTTTTGGACGTGAGTACCTCTGGCGATTTTTTTTTTAACGAACTTTTGGTTAAAAAATGTTTGTTTGGGGGGGGGGGGGGGGAGAGGACTTGTTGGAAGAAGAAGAAGACAGAAGCGGGGAAAACTGTGTTTTAGCATTTGTTGTTTTGCAGATTTTTGTGCCAAAAAAAGGGTTTTCATGTGTATATGATCCCTGTATCCCACCTGGTGTTGTGTGTGTGTTGTGTGCGTCGCGTGCGCGCATGCGTTCTTATTCCTAATTTCTGCCGAACTCACATTTTCATTGTTTCCCCACTCCCCCTTTGTTCCCCCCCCTTTCTTCTTGTTCAAGGTTTATTTCCTGTCTTTTCGGTTTTGTATTTTTCATCACGCCCCCTTTTCAAAGTTTTTCTCTTCGTTTTTTGGGTGCTTTTTTTTTCTAGCGGTGTACGTTTGTTCTTAATTTTTTTTTTTTCATTTTTTTTTTTTGTGTTTGTTTTGGCGGGAAATTTTAAATGTGATATTCGCTATTTTCCCTTTCTTTCCCATGTACTTGTTTTTTAAATTTTTCCCCTGTTTTTTTTTAAATTTTAGAAATTACTTTGGGGTTTTTTTCCCAAAATGTTAGTTTTGTTTCTGTTCCTTTGAAATTTTTCTTTTTATGGGTTGTTGGTTTAATCATATTTTTTATGACGTTTTCCTTTTGGAAATTTTCTTCAAAATTAAAGTTTCAAAAAAGCTTTTTGGAGAAAAAAAAACAATTTAAAATTGTTTGGGAAAAAATGCTGTAGTGATTCTCTCTCTCTTCTCTCTTTTCTCTCTCTCTCTCTTCTAATATATTTATATTATATATATATATATTGGTTTGTTTATAAATTTTTTCTCCTGTATATACTGTTTTCCTGGGGGAAAGGCCAGGGCCCTTTCGTATGAAAAAATTTCCTCACCTTCTGAAAATTCTGTGTGGGAACTCCTCTTTTCTCCCCGTCTTTTTGTTTCTGCATTGTATATTTTTTCCTGCTTCCCCTTCTTGTCTTTTTTTCTGCCTTATCAGTCCATTGTCTCCCTTTTTTGCAAAAAGATTTAACAGAAAACTTCTTCTTAAGTGAAGTCGGATCCCCTGGCCTGACTTGTCAGGCACTTAAACGGCAGCGCAACACATTTTTGTCATTATGAAGCCACAGTGGGTTGCTGTCTGAGCTTTCGAATAAAGAAGATGTATACGTTCCTTCACCATTTTTTTCTCTCTTTACTTTTTTTTTTTTTTTTTTAACCAGGAGCTACAGATAGCCCTATTTTTTTCCATTTACAAAAAAAGAATTTCGTCATTTTTCCCATTATCTTTTACATAAATTTTTTTTCCATTTTTTAATTTTCTTTTTCACAATTTTCCCCAAAGTTTCTCAAATTTCCCCATAGTCTTTACTCTTCCCCCTTTTGGTTTCTTTGACTTTTTTTATATTTTTGTGTTTGTTTTTTCAGGGGTTTATTCATTTTTTATTTTTAATGATTCCTTGCTGTTTTCTTTTTTTCCACTTTTTCATGTCTTTTTGCGCCAATTTAAAAACCTTTTTCCCGTAAATTTAAAATTTTTTTTTTTTACCTTTTTTTCACTTTTTCCCCTTTTTTTACTTTTTTTTTTTACTTTTTCACCATTACTTTTTTTTTTTTTTATTTTAAAAAAAAAATTTTTAAAAAAAAAAAAAAAAAAAAAAAATTTTTTTTTAAAAAAAAAAAAAAAAATTTTTAAAAAAAAAAAAAAGGAAAAATTTTAAAAAATTTTTTTCCAATTTAACAATAAAAAAATTCCCCTTTTTTTCATTTTTTTTTTTTTCTCCCAATTACTTCTTTTTTACACCTCTTTTTCCCAAAGGAAACCCCCTTCTCCTTTCCAAAACCCCCCTCCCTTCACCCTTTTCCCCAACTTCCCCACCCCTT
This sequence comes from Rapana venosa, assembly GCA_028751875.1. Classification (NCBI taxonomy): domain Eukaryota; kingdom Metazoa; phylum Mollusca; class Gastropoda; order Neogastropoda; family Muricidae; genus Rapana; species Rapana venosa. The sequence goes on along the minus strand of CM054167.1, from coordinate 37,162,789 downwards.
CCCCCCCCATTTTAAATTTCCCCATCCAAAAACCAACCCAATCAAACTCCTTTTTTAAAAAAAAACCCCCCTTTTTTTTTTTTCTTTAAATTTTTAAATTTATTTTTTTCAATTTTTAAAAAAAAAATTTTTTTTTTTTTAATTTTTTTCTCCTTTTTTTTTTCCCCCCCAATTTTTCTTAAATTTCCCCCCAAAATTTTCCCCTTTTAAACGATTTTAAAAAAAACAAAAAAAAAAAACAAAACTCAAAAAAAAAAAAAACCCCCCCCCAAAAAAAAAAAAAACCTAAAAAAGCGAAAAAATAAATTTAAAAGACAAAAAAAAAAAAGGGGGGAAAAAACTGTCAAATTTTAAAAATTTTTTTTTATTTAAAAAAAACCCCCCTTTTAAAACCCCCCCCCAAAAAAAATCAAAAAAAAACCAAAAAATCACAAAACGGAAAAATTAAAACCCCCTCAAAAGGGAACAAAAAAAAAAGTCAAGTCAAAAAAACCCGTTTCCCCAAAACCTTCAAAACTCTTCCCCAAACCCCCCTTTTTAAAAAAAACCAAAGGGAAAAAAAAAACAAAAATCATGTTCCCGTCAAGTTCCAAATTTTTTTTCGGCGGGGCACTTTTATTTCAAAGTCCAAACCCCCGGGGTTTAATTTAAAAACCCCCATCTCCCCCCCCCCCTTACGGAAAGGTCACCCCTTCAATGGGGGCATTTCCTTGTATTGTCTTAAACCCATAAAGCTTTAGGCGTAAATTTTGTTATGGGGTTGTGTGGGGGGTTTTTTGGTGTTTTTTGGGGTTTTTGGTTTTTTATTAGTTTTTTTTGGGGATGAAAGGGGGGGGCCCAGTTTTAAAAAAATTTTTTTTTAAAAAAATATTTGCTCCTGCCCCCTTCTTTCCCCCCTTATTTCTTCCTTTTTTTTCCCCAATTTTTCCCCGGAAAACTTTTTTCCCCTTGGGGGATTTTTTTTGGGTTCCTAAAGTTAAAAATTTCAAAAATTTTCCTTTTTAAAAAAAAAGGTTTTTAAAAAAGGTCCCATAAAATTTTTTGGGGGTTTTTTAAAATGGAAACCAGATTTCCCCCCCTTAGGCTTTAAAGCAAAAGTTTTCATTTAAACCAATTTCTTTTTTCCCGTCTAAAAAAGGGGCCTTTTTTTTTTCCCCCCCTTTTTTAAATTTCCCAAAAAAAATTTTTGTTTTTGAAAAAATCTCTGCTTTTCTGGGTTTTTTTTTCCCCCATTGTGTTATATTTTGGGATTTTTGGGAAAAAAGGGTTTTTTTGGGGGGGGGTTTTTTTTTTTAAACCCCCTATTTTTAAATATATATTTAATTTTTTTAAATTCTTTTGTTTTTTTTGTAATTGATAAAGTAGGGGATACCCCCGGATGAAATAAAAATTTTTTTTCAATTTTAGTTAATCAACACTAATGTGTGGGGTAATTTTTTAAAATTTCAAAGGGGGTAAGTTTATTTCCTTAAATAAACCCCTTTTTGTCTAACAAAGAAAATTTTTTCGTTTGCCCCCTTTAATATTATGTGTTTGGGGTAAAATTTTTAACCCCCCTTTTTCCTTTAGGTTTTTTTAAAGGTTAAAACAATCGTTTTTAAACAAAAAAAAAACAAATTTATTTTTTTAATTTGATTAAAAAATTTTTTATATAAAAATATATTTTTTAATTTATTTTTGAATTTTTTTTGTTAACTTCTTAAAGGGAAATCTTTGGTTATAAAATTGAAAAATGTTGTGTAATTTTTGGTGTTATCCTAGTATTTAAAAATTTTTTTAAATTTTAAAATTAATTATCCTTTTAATATTGGAAAAAGCCGAAAAATTTAGTTTTTTAAAATTTTATTTTTTAGCTAAAATTTAATTTTAAAAAAAATTTTCCGGATGTTTTTTTGGGGGGTTTTTTTTTTTAAAAAAGTTCACATTATAAAATTTTTTTTAAAAAAATTTTTAAATTTTTCATTTTTCTTTTTTTTTTTTTTTTTTTTTTAAAAATTTTCCTTCCCCAAATTTTAAATTTTAAAATTTATTTTGGGGGTTTTTTTGTGTATTTTTTCCTTTTTTTTCTTTAATACATTTATCTTCAAAAATATTTTTTTGTTCGAAAAAAATTTTTTTTTAGATTTTTTTCCTTTTTGGATTTTTTAAAAATTTATTGACATATTTACACCAAATTTTTTTTTTGAAAATACTAACAAAAATTCCCTAAAGTCATTCTTCTTTAATTTAAAAAAATTTGGGAATATTTCCAAAATTTAAAAAATTTTGGGGGTTTTTTTTCCCCCCGCTCCCATTTTTTCATATTTTTTTTTTTTGTCCTTTTCATTCCCTTTAAACCTGTTTACATTTACTGACATCTGGGGATTTTTTTTTGGGGTTTTTTTAAAAGGTGGCCCCAAAAACCCAAAACTCCCCCGGGCTTTTTTAAAGGGCACTCCTGTCCCCTAAGGCTTAACTATTTAAAGGGGGGGAAAAGGGAAAGGGGGGGAATTAGGGGGTCAACGAGGGAGGAAGGGGGGATAGGGGGGCAAACAAATTAGGCGGAAAACTAAAGGGGGGTTTTTTTAAAATGGAAATAAAAACCCGGGGGGGGGAATTTCCAGGGGTTTTAAGGGGTTAAAGCCCGGGGGGTTTAAATAGGACGGAATTTCCGGGGGATTCATGGGGGGTTCCGGGGGAAAAAAACCTGGGGGGTAAGGGGGGGGGCCCCCTTTGGGGGGAGGGGGTCACTTGGGGGTTTTTAAACGGGGGGGTTTAAAAAGGGGGGGGATTGGGGGAGGGGAAAATTTTTTTTTCGGGGGGGGGAAATTGGGGGGCACTGGGGGTTAAAAAAAATTTTTTTTCGGGGGCCCCGGGGGCCCAAATTGGGGGGGGGGGGGGTTTTTAGGGCGGGGAAAAAGGGGGCCCGGGGGGGGAAAAAAAAAGGGGGGGGGGAAATTAAAAAAATTAAAAAAACCGGGGAAAAAAAAAAGGGGGGGGGGGGAAACGGGGGAAGGGGCGTTTCTTTTATTCTCCCCCCTTTTTTTCTTTTTAAATTTTTTTCTTAAAAAAAAAAAACTCTTTTTTTTTTTCTTTTTTTCTTTTTTTTTTTTTTTTTTTAAAAAAATTTTTTTTTTTTAAAAAAAATTTTTTTTTTTTTTTAAAAATTTTTTTTTTTTTTTTTTTTTCCCCTTTAAATTTTTTCCCCTTTTTTTTAATTTTTTTTTTTAATTTTTTTTTTTTTTTCAAATTTTTTTTTAAATTTTTTTTTTTTTTTGGGGGGGGTTTTTTTTTTTTGGGGTTTTTAATTTTTTTTTTTTTTTTTTTTTTAAAACTTTTTTTGGGGGTTTTTTTTTAAATTTTTTATTTTTTTAAATTTTTAAAAAATTCCTTTTTTTAAAATTTTTTCCCTTTTTTTTTTAAAAATTACTTTTTTTCTTTTTTTCCCCTTTTTTTTTTTTTTTTTTTTTTCTCGTTTTTTTAAATTTTTTTTTTTCTTTTTAATTTTTTAAAATTTTTTTTTAAAAAAAAAAATTTTTTTTTTTTTTTAAAAATTTTCCCCCCGGGGTTTAAAAAAAATTTTTTTTTTCCCCTTTTTTTTTTTTTTTTTCTTTCCCTTTTTTTTTTTTCTTTTTTTTTAATTTTAAAAAAAAAAAGGGAAAATTTTAGGGAAAGGGGGGGGGGGGGAGGGGGCGGGGGGTAATGTTAAATAAAAAGGGGGGGTTTTTGGGGGGTTTAAAATTTGGGGGGAAATTTTTGGGGGGGTAAAGGGGGGAAAAAAACAAACAACAAAACCCAAAAAAAAAAAAAAAGGGGGGTTTTGGGGGGGGGAATAAAAAAGGGGGGAATGGGGAAAAAACCGGGGGGTGGGGGTTTTTTAAATTTTGGGGGGAAAATTCCCGGAAGGGGGAAAAAAAAGGAAAAGGGGAAAGGAAAAAATTTTTTAGTCCCCTTGGGGGGGGGGAAATTGGGGAAGGCCGGGGGAAAACCCCAAGGGGAGGGGGCCTGGGGCCAAAAGGGGGTGGAAATTTTAGGGGGGTAAAAGGGGGTTTGGGGAAGGGGGGAAACCAAAAGGGGTTTTGGAATCAAAGGGGTTGGGGGGGAGGGGGGGAAGGCTTTTTGGGGGGGGAAAAAAAAATTGAAAAGGGGGTTTAAAAAAAGGGGTTTTTGGGGGGGGTTAATGGGGGTTTTTTAAATTGATTTGGGGGGGTTTAAAAGGGGGGGGGATGGAATTTGGGGCAGGGCTTTAAACTTTGGGAAGGTTTAAAACTTAAAAAAAGGGGGGTTTTGGGGGGTTTTTTAAAAAAGGGGCCCCGGGGGTGAAAAGGGGGGGGGTATTCTAAAATTGGGGGGGAAAAGTTTTCCAAATGGGTTAAATTTTAAAATTTAGGAAATTTGGGAAAACGGGGGTTTAATTGGGGGGTACTGGAGGGGGGGGGGGGGGGGTTTGGGAATTTTGGGGAGTTTTTTAGGGGGGTAATAAGGTTAGGGAATTAAGGGGATTTTGGGGGTTGGGGGGTTTGGGGGGGGGGAAAAAAAGGGGAAAAAAAACCAACCGGGGGGAAAATTTTTGGTTTTTTGGGGTTTTTGGGGGTTTTAAAAGGGGGAAAAAAAAAAAAAAAATTTTTGGGGGGAAAGGGGGGCAAACCGGGGAGGGCCCAGGGTTTTTTTTGGGGGGGGGGGTTTGGGGGGGGGTTTTTAAAACCAAAAGGGGGTAATTGGGTACCCCGGGGGGAAAAACCCCCCTTTGGGGAAGGGGGAAAGGAAAAAAAAAAAAGGTTTTTCCGGGGCCCCAAAAAGGGACGAAAAAAAGGGGGGGGGGAAAGGGGAAGGGAATTTTTTGGGTTTTAATTTTTTTTAAGGGAAAAAAAAAAAGGGGGGGGGGGACTGGGTTTTCCCACCAAATTTTTTTGTAAAAAAAAGTTTTAAAATTTAAAATTGTTTTTTTAAAATTTTTTTTTAACCAAAAAAAAAAGGTTTTTTAAAAAATTTTTTCAAGGGGGGCCCTTTCCCCCCTTTGGGGCACTTTTCTTTTTGGGGGGGGGGGTTCCCCTTTTTTCCCCTTTTAAGGTTTTCCCCCCCCTTTAAAAACCCCCGGGGAAAGGGGGGGCCTTTGGGTGGGGGGTTTAAGGGGGGTTTTAAGGGAAAATTTTTTTTGGTTTTAAAGGGTTTAAAAGAAAAAACTTGTTCATGGGACAGTAATTAGATTACCTCCCATGCGTTCAGAGTCTTGTCACAGCATTTGTGTTTCTAAAATTGGGACATACATGCGAATTGTGGGTCACTCTTTTTCGTTGGGTGGTGGTTGATAAGCTTCTGTTGCATACATTACGCCTACACGGTTAGATGTGGAAGTTATTACAGCCTCGTTAAAGAGGACACACTGGTATTTGTCTAGCTGTGCCTTGTGCTGGGGTTTGTAAGAAATGGGAATCGAAAGTTGTCCACTTGTTACAAACTTTTGTTTTGTGCGCTTTGCCTTAGCTGTTTTGATAATCCATTTGTGATACATCTGCAAAGAAAAAAAGTTGTTCTTTCGAGCCAGATAAGGCCATAGAGCGGATGATTTTTCCCGGTTTATTGTAGCGTAAGCGAACTGATCGTTTTTCACCACCCCTTGTGTACAGGACGCAGTCTGTCGTCAGTTATTCCCAGCAGCGCTGGGTATCCCACTTGTACACCTGCGGTGGAGTTGAGGAAAAATAGGAGTAAAATGTGTCTTTTACCATGGGTCACAACACCGAGGCCGAGCGGGAATCGAACCGCGGACCTGCAAAGAAAGTGCTGTTGTTAATTATGATCATTAAATTTTTTTGAAAATTCGGGGTGGGAAGGGGGGGAGGCTCTACCAAATACCCATACATTATTTGTTTCATTTGTCAACAGAAAAAAAGTGCCTGAGGAAAATCTTTCATTATTGTTGTCATTATTTATGAATTGCAGGTTTCCATGGGAGGGCGGGGGCAACGACCTGGCCCACCAGGCCCCGCCAGTTGTCGGAACATTCCCCCCGGCTACAAACTACTATGTGCCCTGGCCCATCGCTTCACCCTAACTCTGCAACGCCTTCAATCCGCTGTGCCAACGGCTATTCTCTCTTCCCCTGTGAAATCTGCGCCACCGGGCACCTACTTTCCCAACAGGTCACTTTTCTCTGTGTGAGTTCTTTCACTTCGTGAGGGCATCATAAGGGTGGGGGGGGGGATGAGGGATTATAGTGAATGTTTGTAAGCTTTGTCATGTGTGGGAAGCGTTTCAAAGAGTCACAGGACACAGGTTAGCAAACTTAGAACAGGACTGATGCTTTCCTGGCTTTGATGAACTGTGTTCATGCTCTCTTGAATCTCAGCTTTTTTTCCCCCTGTAACACTATCCATGATATACCATTCAGCATACAGGGGTCCAACATCTTTGTTGATTAACTCAGTGTGTGGCTGGTTTTGTTCATGACACAGGAGACGCTGTTCCATTCACTTTTTCTTTATTAGCTGTTTGCTGGTAACGGCGTTGTTGCAGTAAGCTGGTAACGGCGTTGTTGACAGTCTGCTGGGTAATGCGTTGACAGTCAGCTTCGAAGTTTGGTAATGGCTTCGTAGTTGGACAGTAAGCTGGTACGGCATTGTTGACATCAGCTGGTAAGGCGTTGTGACTGTCAGCTGGTAAACGGCGTTGTTGACCAGCAGGGTGGTCAGGTTGTTTCACCGCTGTTGGAAGGAGGGGTGCGGGGGGGGGGGGGGGGAGTTCCAGCACCTAGAATGAGGGCCATTTGCACAGAAAATGTTCGTAAAATGGCAAGAAGGGACGCCACGTCACACAGACCCACACTCACACACACACACTAACACACCGCATGCAGACAGGACAGGTTAACAGACAGACCAACAAGGAAGGGCATTTACAATGACAAGAATGGAGCAAGAACTTTAGAAAACAAGCAAACAACCCCTCCTTATCGGTCCCCTTTCCCTTAAAAGAGAAGAAAAAGGAATCCACTGAAGTTGGAGTATGGCTGCCTGACAACAGCAACACATGCAAGCATTTTTATCCAATTTTAAAGAAAAAGGATACATTTTACATCCAATGCGTGCATATTCTCCGTCACCACCACCACATCACCACCACCACATCCCCACTACCATCACCTCACCACCACCTCAACACCATCACCACCACCACCACCTCACCACTACCATCTCACTCACCACCACCACCTCATTCACCACCACCACCAACCAACAACAACAACAATTACTACTACACCACCACCACCAACCAACAGCAACATCAACAACAGCATGAGAAATAGCGCAAAGCATCAGTGACGAGTTCTGCCTTTATTTCTCCAGCTGCCGAACCAACCCCAAGAAATCGTTCCAAGGCATCTGCGGGCCGAGACAAATGGTGCCCTTCAACCAAGTGCAGACTGTGAGGGACAGGGCTTTTGACTGCAACCCTGAGGGAGCCATCGCCTTCCAGCGAGGAGGAGGAGGTAGAGGAGGAGGAGGTAGAGGAGGAGGAGGACGAGGAGGGGAGAGGTAGTGGGGGATGGGGAGGAAGAGGAGGAGGAGGACAAGGAGGAGGCAGTGGGGGATGGGGAGGAAGAGGAGGGGACGGATGGGGGAAAGGTGGTGGGGGAGGGGTGGAAGAGAAGGGTTGGCAACAGCAAAAAAACCCCGGGTGGTAGAGTGCTGTGCTGGCCCACGAATCCATCAAAACCCCTTCAGGCAAACGAACCCGGAACTGAAGACATGGCTATGCTTTATTCAAAGTTTTTTAAAACCCGCCCTTTTGTGCCTTTAATTGCCAAATTTTTTTGTCAAGGGGCGCTTTAAATTTTTTCCGTCATTGTTTTAAACGGAAAAATCATTTGCGTTCGGGTTTTTTTTATTGGTCTCATTTTTTTGGGTATTTTTTATGTTTTCATAGGTTGAAAAATATTGATGTCCCCAATTTTATGTTTTTGGCTCTTGTTTTGGTTAAATTTACCACAGCGGATTTTCCGGGGTAAGCATGTTTCCCAATTGGATGTTTTTTTGAAAACAAAGGCCCTGGTGCTTTAGAAAACAGATCCACCCAGTGGGAAAAAGGGTTTTTTCAAATCTATCTAACTAAACATCCATCAATTTTATCTATCGTCTATCCCCCTCAAAACCCATCTTTTCTATCTATCGTCATCTATCTATTTTCTATCTGTCTGTCTGTCTGTCTGTTGTCTGTTTTATCTTTTTCTATCGAAATTTGGGCCTTTTCCTTTTCTCCATTTTGCTCTTTTCCCGTCTTGGGGAAACTTGCTGTTCACCCCTGGGTTTTTCATCCATCTTCATGGCGTCCCCTGCCCTATCTATATCTTTGTTTTTTATGGCCCAAAAAAAAAGCCCAAAAAAATATGCATGAAGGAAAAAAAATTTTAAAAAATTTTAATAATTTAAAAAAAGTGACAAGCAAGGCAAAAAAAGGGCAAATTAAAGAAAAATTTATATAGAAATTAAAAAAAAACCCCCCCTTTTTCAACTTTTTTTCTATTGGGGAAAATGACTTTTAACTTTTAAAAAATGAAATTTTTTCCAAGTTGTGTAAACAGTAAGAAATGAAAGTTTTTTCAACATAACCTGAACGTGAATAAATTTGAAGCAAAACAAATTTAAAGAAGGTGTAGGGGGGGGTTTGAGTGTGGGGTGTTTTTGTGGGGTGTGTATGTATGTGTGTGTTTTTGTATGTGTGTGTATGTAGGGGTGGATGTAAAGTGTTTTGTGTTTGTTTGTTTTGTTTTTATTTATTTTTTGGGATGTTGTTTTGGTGTGTATGTATTTTGGAATTGGGGTTTTTGTGTGTTGGTATGTTCCGTCTGTCTTTCTGGTGAGCCCGGGGCAAAAACCCCAGAAAAAAGAATGGGGAAATAAAGAAGTGGGGAAAAACCAGACTACAAAGAATACATTGCAAAACTTTCAGTCTGCATGTTCCCGTCCTTTTTTTCCCATCGTGTTTTTTTGTATGGCTGCCGGCCCTTTTCATTGGGCCCTTTCTTTTCTCTCCCCAAATCGTGTGGGTTTCATAGGGAAAAATTTTTTCTTTTTTCCTTTCATAAATTTTTATTCAAATTGAAGGGCATAAATGATGAAAATCAAGTACAAACAATTTTTAAAAAAATTTTTTTTTATGAAGGGCATTAAAATAATGAAAAGGCAGTTGATACGAATCTTTAAACTCAAAAGACAAAGAAAGCACATTTCCCTTGTGGGTTTAAAAATTCCCAAAAATAACCAAATAAAAATTTATATCTCTCGCAACAACACCCACAACACACCAACCACCCCAGAGGGGTTTGGAATACAATTGTTTGAACCCTTTTTTTTAGGGCCCACATCTTAAAGGGACCTTTTTATTTTCATGCTCCTTTGGGGAACGTGTCCCAAACCCCCCCTTCACACTTGATTATCTTCCCATCAACACAACACAAATTACAGAAGAAAAGTTCCAACTTTTTTGTTCAATTAACTTTCAGAATACAATCAACAACAATTCACTTCATAAACATCCAAGTTTATTATTATCCCTCCACCTCCACCCCCTCTATGGATAGCTCATGTGTCATGGGCAGGACGTGTGGATGGGAAAACAGGGCGCATGATACCCGGTACACAAACTCTACACTTTTAAGATAAAAAAATGACCAAACTATTCCCCTAAGTGGTGAACAAAAACAAACTTCTTATCAGGTCACCACTGTCATGCTGCTAGTCAAGTCAAGTCAAGTCACAAACACTTTAATCATCCCATGAAGGGCAATTACAATACTGACAGGTTCAATGCTGGGACTAGAGGAAGAATTGTTGGAATGTTCACAACTTGGAATGAGGCAAGGTCTGTTTTAGGTGACCACAGAGCAGCACACAAAAGTTAACGACAGTACTGAAAAAGCCAAAGAAGCTATGAAACAATCTGGGGTTAAAATCTGTTCCTGTATGGTGACACTAAAGACAAAAATAACAAAAAACAAACAAGAAGAAGATGAAGACTAAAGCAGAATTGTGGAAGAATGCGTTAACAAACAAGAAACTGACATAAAAATCTTACCAAGAACAGACATGTACATGCAACAAAACTATTGCAGGATGTACCTTGAAGTGTAGTGAGTGCTGCAGAAAAAGTCACCAGGCCTGTATCCTCACTCCCTGTATGATCTATTATCAGATGTGTTTTTTGTGAAATCTGCAAGGATAATATACATGTAGGCTCTGTGCTGAGGCAATTTTGCCTTTGAAGAAATTTCTGAAAAAATGGATAGACAAAGTTAACAGAAATGGTAAATGACCCAAACCATCAAATTACCTCATTCAGAAGGTTATATTAAAGATGACAACAATTTAATCTTGGAAGACAGAGTCACTAAACTAAAGGCAATGGTTTGTAACCTAGAAAATGAGGTCAGCACAGTGGCAGAGCACTTATCTCCTCCTTCATTGAGTTGGAAGAACAATGCAGACCATGGCATGAATCAGAACATAAACGCCGCAGTCTCTGAAAAAGACTCACTGAACCATCAACAAAGATGATGCAGAAAAGAGATGGCAGTCAAAAGAAAAAAGCAAAAAAAAAACTCAAATAAAACTCAAGATCAGACAGCACGAAAATGATTGGAAAGAGTAATATAAAGACCTTTATGGAAA
>CM054167.1:37108594-37151643 GCA_028751875.1 Rapana venosa | reverse complement strand
AAAACTCGAGTTTTAAAAGGAATGAAAAAATTTTACAAAATTTTCTACCGAGTTTTATTGGTCTGTCCTTTCATTTTCCTTAGTTTGTTGGAATGGGGGCCTGACTGTTAAAAACAAAAACATAGTAAACAAAATACCAGATGTGGCAAAATTGTGGGCTGTGAGCAAATGAAACTGAATGACTTGTATGAATGCCGTGTGAGAGACAGAGCGAGACAGATTGTGAGTGATGACACACATGTGCTTGCAAAATATTTTGAACTCCTGCCTTCTCAAAAGCGCTACAGAGTACCCACGTCTAGAACCCTGCGATTTAAAAACAGTTATATTCCAACCTTAATTCTGCTGCTTTATAAATGTATGACAATAAATCTGAATTGAACTAAAGCCCACGACAGAGAGAGAGAGAGACTAAAGGCTACTTTTTATTAGTGTAAACTGTGTTCAATTTCAAATAGAATAGAGTATTAACTTCACTGATATTTGTCTTATCATACATGTTATACAAATGATTTTTTTTTCGTGCGCGTGTTATTATTTTAGACTGTTCAATATCTTAATAGAACATAGTATTAATTTAATTGATATTTGTCTTATACAACATGTTATAACAATGTGACTTATTAAAATGCGTGAGCATGGGTACGAATGTTTACAATGTGCGAGCGTGCGTGCGCGAGCGCGAGCGACTGTTTGTGAATGTGCGAACGTACGGGTTTACTAGTGCGCACATGAGTAAAGTGATTTTTGTTGGGGTGGGTTTGTGGCTGGCTGAGATATTGCTGATTTGTGGATGCTTTTTATCTCATGATGGGTGCGTGCTGATGTTGGACAGTGTGTGTGTGTTTTAGATATTATGTTTAAATGTTTATTGTTTTATGTATGGCGAGTAACCCGTCGGAATTTCTCTGTCTTTGAGATAATAAAGTTTTTGATTTTGAATTTGAAAAAAACTTGCTTCTACTCCGGTGTGGACTTAGCGTCTTACAGTCATCGCCAGGTGTGAGGGGAGAGACAGAGTGCAGAATGTAATGAAGGTGACCACTGGGCTGTTGCATCAGCTGGGGAATGTGCAGCAGCAACATCAAGACTGCGGCATTCTGAACTGGGGCTTTCTTTCACACACTGTTATGTCTTCACCTATGTGCCTTGAGTAATTTGTCTTCACCTGTGTGCCTTGAGTAATTTGTCTTCACCTGTGTGCCTTGAGTAATTTAGCAGCATTATGTCTTGACATGCTTGGTAACCATTGCTAAACTTACCAATAACTTGTCATAGGACGGTAATTTGATTACCTCCCATGCAATCAGAGTCTTGTCACAGCGTTGTGTTCTAAATCTGGACACACCTTGGAATTGTGCGACACTCTGTTTCGTTGGGTGGTGGTTGAAAACCCTTCCTTGCATACATTACGCCTACACAGTGAGATGTGGAATTTATGCAGCCTCGTTAAAGAGGCCACATGGTAATTGTCTAGCTGTGCCTTGTGCCTGGGGTTCGTACAGAGATGGGAGAGGAAAGATGTCCACTCTGTTACAAACTTTTGTCTGTGCGCTTTGCCATATGCTGTTGTGAAAGCCATTTTGTGCTACTTCTGCACAGGAGAAAGATAGAGCTGTGTATATTATTCTCATTATTCTTTATTATTGTTGATATCTATATTGTCATTAATATTCAAGGGGAGGGGGAATGCTCTACAAAAGCCCATAATTTTTTAACCTTTGTAACGGGGAAAATGTGCCTGTCAAATCTTCATTATTGTTGTTATTATTATGAACGCAGGTTTCCAGGGAGGCGGGGGCAACGACCTGACCCACCAGGCCCACGCCCAGTGTCGGAACATTCCCCCCGGCTACAACTACTCTGTGCCCTGGCACATCGCTCACCCTAACTACTGCAACGCCTTCATCCGCTGTGCCAACGGCTCTGCTCTCTTCCCCTGTGAAATCTGCGCCCCGGGCACCTACTTCCCTCAGGGCACTTTCTCTGTGTGAGTTCTTTCACTTCGTGCTGGGCATAAGGGGGATGAGGGGATATAGTGAATGTTGTAGCTTTTGGCATGTGTGGGGAGCGTTACAAGAGAAACAGACACGGGTAGCAAACTTAGAACAGGACAGAGTCTTACCTGGCTTTGATGACTGTTCATGCTCTCCTTGAATCTCAGCTCTTTTTTCCCCCTGTAACACTATCCATGAAGTACCATTCAACACAGGGTCCAACACCTTTGTTGATACTCAGTGCTGGCTGGTTTTGTTCATGACACAGATGCTGTTCCATCACTTTTTCTTTTCTTAGCTTTTCAGCTGGTACCGGCATTGTTGACAGTCAGCTGGTAACGGCGTTGTTGACAGTCAGCTGGTAAACGGCGTTGTTGACAGTCAGCTGGTAAACGGCGTTGTTGACAGTCAGATGGTAACGGCGTTGTTGACAGTCAGCTGGTAACGGCGTTGTTGACAGTCAGCTGGTAACGGCGTTGTTGACAGTCAGCTGGTAACGGCGTTGTTGACAGTCAGCTGGTAACGGCGTTGTTGACATCAGCTGGAGTGTTTGTGCAGCGTCGCATTTCACAGCTGATGGAGGGAGGGGTGGTGAGGGGGGGGGAGTCCAGCCACCAGAATGAGGCCATTGCCACAGAAAATGTTTCGTTACTAGCACGAGAATGTCACGTCACACACACACACACACACACACATAACCACCACGCCCACAACACATGCAACAACAAACAAACGCTAACAGACAGACCAACAGAAGGACATACAATGACAAGAATGACAGAAACAGCAAAACCCTCCTTATCTGTCTTACCTAAAGAGAAGAAAAAGAATCATGAAGTTGGAGATGGGCCTGACAACAGCAACATATGCAATTTTATCCAATTTTAAAGAAAAAGGTACATTTTCATCCAATGCGTGCATTTCTAAAGGTTTTGGTTTTTTGTGTTCGCCAAATTTTTCCCCCTGGGGTTTTTTCCTTTTTTGTGGTTTTTATTGTTGGCTCAAAAGGGGGTTTTTGGGGGGATTAGTGGGGGGGGGCTTTTTTGGTTTTGGCTGGGGGGTTTGGGGGGGGGCGTTTAAAGGGGAAAACAAAAGGGTGCAAATTTGCAGGGGGGGGAGTTTTGGGGGGGTATGTTTGCCTTTAAAATTCCAGGGCTTTTTTTTTCCCCTGTTTTTTTAAAAGGGGCCCAAAAAATTTTTTGTTTTAAATTGGGGTTTTTTAAAAAGGGGAAAGGCTTTAATCATTTTTTTTTTAGTTTCACGGTTTTGGGGGGATTTTTCCCAAGGGGGGGTAAAGGTTTGGTTTTTTGGGGGATGTTTTGGGTTTTTGGGGTTTGTTGGTTTTTGGGTTGGGTTGTTGGGTATTTGGGGGTTTGGTAAAAAGTAAGGGGGGTTTGGGGGGGTTTTTTTTGGTTTTTGGGTGGCGATTTGGGTGGGGTTTGTAACGGGTTTGGGTTTTGGGACGGGGGTTGGAAGGGGTTTTTTAAAGAGGGGGTAGGTGTTTTTTGTGGGGGGGGGGGTTTTTTGGTTTTTTAAAGGGGGGGGGGGGGATTTTAGCACTTGTTGGGTTTTCCCCATTAAAATTTTTTTTTATTTTTTGGAAAATGTTTAAAAAAAAACCAACAAACCCCAAAAAAAACCCCCCAAAAGTTTTTTGGGGAGGTTTAAAAATTGGGGAAAAAAAAGATTTTTTAACAGGGGAAAAGGGGCTCTGGGGGGGCCCGGGAAAAAAAAACCCTTTATTGGGGTTTTAAAATTTAAAGGAAGAAAAAGGGAAATTTTTTTTGGGGGTTTGGGAGTTGGGGGTGAAAAAACAAGAATTTTAAAAATTTTTAAAGAAAAAATTTTTAATTTTCCATCCAAAAATGGGCTTTGGCTTTTTTTTTTAATTTTTTTTAAACCCCCCCCCTTTCCTCCCATATTAAATTTAAAAATTTTTTAAAACCCCTTAATTTAAAAAATTTATAAAATCCCAAAAAAATTTTAAAAAAAAAAAAATTATAAACCCAAAAAAAAAGCAAAAATTCAAAAAAAAGGGTTAAAGAAAAAAGGAAAGAAAAAAAGGGGAAAGTTTGTTTTAAAATTTTATTTGAAACCCCCCCAAAGGAAATCTTACAAATAACGGGCCAAAAAAAAATTTTAACAATTTTGCATTTGGGGGGGGCTTTTTATAAAGGGGAAAAAAATTCCCTTCCTTTTCAAATAAAATTAAAAAAAAAGGGAGGAATTAAGGGGGGGGTTTTGGGAAGAGGAGGAGGAGGACAAGGAGGGGGCCCAGGGGGGGGGCTGGGGGGGGGAAGGAAGGGAGGGGAGGACAAGGAGGAGGCAGTGGGGGAGGGGGAGGAAGAGGAAAAAGCACGGGGAGGGGGGAGGTGGAGGAGGAGGAGGTGGAAGAAAAAGTTGGCACAGAAAAAAAACCGCTGGGGGTTAGAGTGTTATGTTTTGGCTGACAGTTTCCCCAAAAACCCATTCGGACAAAGGGACCGGGAAAACTGAAGAAGGGCCCAAGCCCTTCCCCGATTTTAAAAACCAAAGTTTTTGGGTGTCCTTTAATTGCAAATTGTGTCAAGGGACTGTTATTTTTTTCCTCATGAAAGCGGAAATATTTGCTTTCCCGGTTTTATTATTGGTCTCTTTTTGGTATATCGGGGGTTTATAGTGTAAAACCAATATTGTTCCCCCAATTATGTTTTGGCTCTTGTTTTGGTAAATTGACCCCCGGCATTTAGGGGAAGCTTTGGGCCCCAATTGAATGTGTTTTAAAGAAAAAGGGGTGGTGCTTTAAAAAGCAGATCACCCCCAGTGGAAAATGTTCTTTCAATTTATTACTATTATTTTTCTATCTATCTATTATCTTTCTATTGTCATTATTGTCTATCTCTCTATTATTTTTTAAATCTTTTCTATCAAATCTATCTGTCTATCTATCTTTTATCTATCTGTCTGTTTTTCTTTTGTTTTATTATCTATCTTCCATTTGACCTTTCTTTTTTTTCTCATTTTGCTCTATTTCTGTCTAAATTTGCTGTATCACTTGGTTCTTCTTCTATTCTCATAGGCTGTCTCTGCATATTATTCTTTGTTGTTATGCAAAATTGTAAGCAAAAAAAGTATGCTGATAAAAAAGTTTTTTAAAAAACTTTTAATTTTAAAAGATGTGCAACCCAGGAAAAAGAAAGTCAAAAATTTAAATTTGATTATAAAAAATTAAAACCACGGGTAAACCCATTTTTTTCTATTGGTAATCACTTAAATTTTTAAAAAGAATGAATTGCCCACGTTGTGAAAACTGTATGAAATGTAAGTTTTAAAACTAAAACCTAAAACGTGAATAAATTTAAAGCAAAGAAATCAAATAAAAGTGTGTTTGTTTTGTGTTGAGTGTGTGTGTATGTGTGTGTGTATTATGTGTTTTTGTATGTGTGTGTGTTTGTATGCTTTGGGGGTTATGTAGTGTGTATGTAGTGTGTGTGTTTGTTGTGTGTTTTGTATGGGTTTTTTGTATGTTTTGTGTTTTTGGGATGTTTTGTGTTGTATGTGTGTATTTGTTTTGTGTGTTTGTATGGTGTGTTGTATGTGTGTATGTATGTGTGTTTGTATGTGGGGTTTTTGTTTGGTTTGTGTGTGTTTTGTGGTTTTTTCCCATTTTTGTTATCGTGTGACCCGGGGGGTTGCAGCACAAAAAAAAAGAAGGGGGCAAATAAAAAAAAGGGGGAAAAGTACCCAGCCCTACAAAGAATACATTGCACACTTTCGTTTTGCATGATGCTGTCTTTTTTCCCTATCTTTGTTGTATTGTAGGAGCTGCCCCTTTGCATTCCCTTTGGCATTCTCCCCAAATCATGTTTTGAAAAGGAAAAAATTTTTTTTTTTCACATCGCATAATTTATTTCAAATCTGATTATAAATGAGGAAGTAAAGTCAGAAACTTTTTAAAATCTTTTTATGAAGGGCTATTACAATATGAAGGCAGGGTTGTTTTGAATATAACCCTAAAAAAAGCCCAAGGAAAGCTACATTTCATAGGGTTTTTTTAAAAATTCAAAGAAAAACAAAAAAAAGTTTATATCTCTTGCACAAAACACAACAAAACCCACCACACACAAACACAAAAACCCCACACAACACACACACACCCCACAAAGGGTTAGGAATAAAATTTTTTGGAAAGGCCCTTTTGATACCCCCGCATCAAAAGGCATCCAAAACCCCACCCATTCACACTTGACTTTTTCCCAACAACCCCAAAAACACTAAATTTAAGAAAAAAAATTTCCCAAATTTTTTGTTAAATTTTTTTTCAAAATTTACAATAAAAACCCCCAAAAAATTAAAATTTCCCCTAAACATTTAAGTTTTAAATTAAAACCCCCCTTCCTTTCCCCCCCCCTCTGGACAGTCAGTGTGTCAGGGGGGGGACAGTGTGTGGTGGGAAGGGGCTTTATTATCCCGGGGCCCACCCCCAACTTTTCCACTTTTTTTTTTAAAAATAAAAGATGAAGCCCCAACTTTTCCCCAAAGAGGGGAACAAAAAAAAAATTTTTTTGGGGGTCCCCAGGTTTTGTGTTTGTCAAGTCAAGTCAGTGGGGGTAAAAAAAACATTTAAAAAAATTCATCCCATGAAGGGCAATTACAAAAATGCAGGTTCAATGTTGGTTTACTAGAGGAAGAATTGTTGGAGGGTTTCAGGATTGGAATGAGGAAAGGTTTGTTTTAGGTGGGGTCTTCAATTTTACGTCTGTTCACTTAAAGTGATATTAGACGTGAGGGGGCTGGGGGGGGGGGGGGGGGGGGGGGGCAGCATAATGAGATAAGGGTTTTAAGAAGAATAGATACCTGTTGGTATGAATACACATTAAAAGATTATTCCAATCTATATAAATAGTATGTTGCAAAAAACATGGCATAGAACTACAAAACCTAACAAAACCCCACAACAATTGAAAAATACTCTAATGTTGAAAAACAAACAATTTTGAACTACTTGTAACGGCAGCTGTGAAACAAGCAAAATGTAGATTCCGACGACCATACTTTACAAAAAAGAGAATACTGGGGATTGCAAAAGAGACAAGGCTATCTCACATAATAACTCTGGATTTTTGGTGACCACAGAGCAGCACACAAAAGTTAACGACAGTACTGAAAAAGCCAAAGAAGCTATGAAACAATCTGGGGTTAAAATCTGTTCCTGTATGGTGACACTAAAGACAAAAATAACAAAAAACAAACAAGAAGAAGATGAAGACTAAAGCAGAATTGTGGAAGAATGCGTTAACAAACAAGAAACTGACATAAAAAACTTACCAAGAACAGAATGTATATGCAACAAAACTATTGCAGGATGTACCTTAAAGTGTAGTGAGTGTTTGCAGAAAAAGTCACCGGGGCCTGTACCTCATCCCTTTTATGATCTATTATCAGATTGTTTTTTTTGTGAAATCTGCAAGGATAATAGGCATGTGGGCTCTGTGTGAGGCAATTTTGCCTTTGAAGAAATTTCTGAAAAAATGGATAGACAAAGTTAACAGAAATGGTAAATGACCCAAACCATCAAATTACCTCATTCAGAAGGTTATATTAAAGATGACAACAATTTAATCTTGGAAGCCAGAGTCACTGAACTAAAGGCAATGGTTTGTAACCTAGAAAATGAGGTCAGCACAGTGGCAGAGCACTTGACTCCTCCTTTATTGAGTTGGAAGAACAATGCAGACCATGGCATGAATCAGAACATCAATGCCACAGTCTCTGAAAAAGACTCACCGAACCATCAACAAAGATGATGCAGAAAAGAGATGGCAGTCAAAAGAAAAAAGCAAAAAAAAAACCTCAAACAAAACTCAAGGTCAGACAGCACGAAAATGATTGAGAAAGACTGTAATATAACGACCTTGATGGAAAGGCTCCCTCTACTAGATCTACATCTATCCCATGAGGAGTCCAAACAAGCTTTGAATTGTGTCACAGATAATGATGGCTATATGAACTCAAGTAACCAAGAAGAAGAAAAACTGGATGATAATGATTTAAGTGAAAACGTAATTTCAGGCAGTCTTCCATATGTTCTGATGCTGCATGACTCTGTACTGGATGGTAGTGACGCTGAATGACTTGGGAAACTCATACTGCCTTGCCATCAATATATATAAGAAAAATGCATATACAACCAATGATTGGGAAAAAGAAAGAGAAAAATATCAAGTCCATCCCAAATGTAATATTGATTTATTCACTTTGGTTTCTATAACTTAAAGAACTAACACCAGAAACAGCAGTCAAAAGAGGGGACAGGGGTCGGGGTAGCTTGGTGGTTACAGTGATGTATTCGTGATTTGCTGACCCGGGTTCGATTATCGTTCGAGATGATTTTTCCTCTGGACTTAACATCAGTGTTTACTCCACTCTCCCCCAAAAGTCCTTTGGATGAGACTATAAACCGAGGTCCTATGTGCGAACGCACGCAGAACATCTTGCGCACACGTTAAAACCCATTCCGCTTTTGGGAAGAGTAGGCCAGTGTGCGGGTGGGAACTGATGACAAATTTATAAACTGCATACACGGGAACTGGATGAAAAAAGCACATGAGTGCTTATTCCATTATCCTCGAAATAAAAAAAAGAAGATAAATAAAAAACTAAGATACAGATCATCCAAAAGCTCTGTGAAGAAGACTTCAAAGACAGGCAGATAGATTTTGTGTTTGGAGAGTTGTTCAAACTGAACGTTTCTTTTATAGACCAAAAAACAAAACCCTATTGGGGAATACAGTCAGGGGCAGCAGTGAGAGGTCCTGGTGTTATGGCAGGTGATATTGGCCAACATCTGCACTCATCATGCTGGAAAATCATCAGTAATCAGAAACCAAGTTTGGCAAGAACTCTGAAATACAAAGAAGAGAAACTGGACAAACATAATTATTATAATACTGTTGAGCTAGGCAGCAAGTGAAAGCATTTCCACACAAAACTGCTTGGTACAGTGGACAGGAAGTGCTCTTTTCCATCTTGGGGACTGGCCATCTCCACTAAGACACTCCAGAGAGCAGACTGAATTTCATGCCAAAATATCTGTGCAATATATGCAATATGATACAATGCAATAAAATACAGTATGTCATGTATGACACAACAGCAGACTTGCAGACAACTTTACTGGAAGATGATAACAGTCAGCTCAGTTTAATATGGCTGCCTGTACTGTTCTAAAGAGTTATCATTAATTTATCTGTTCATTTGAATAACATAAGGTCCAATGTCTGGCCCTCTTCTATCTTGCTCTCTGTCTGTCTCCATATCTGTCTCTTTCTGTCTATTATTGTCTCTGTCTCTGTGTTTCTGTCTCTCTCTCTGTCTCTCTCTTCTCTTTGTCTGTCTATCTGTCTCTTTCTTTATGTCTCTGACTCTGTCTCCATCCCTATCTGCCTCTCTGTTTCGGTCTCCATCTCTGTCTCTCTCTGCATCTGTCCCTGTCTGTCTCTGTGTGTTTGTCTCTCTCTCTCTCTCTCTCTCTTCTCTCTCTCTCTCTCTCTCTTCTCTCTCTCTCTCTTTCTGCTAAAGCAAGATCTAAGCCATAAGAAGCAAAAATATGTTATCATAAACAGATACAATATAATTCTAATTCCTTCATCTAAGCCTGTCTCTTTGTCTGTCTCTATGTCTGTCTTTGTCTCTGTCTGTATGTCTGTCTGTCTCTGTCTCTCTCAAGCATGTCATTCCAATGACCCTACTACGATGTGTTTGGTTTGGGAGGTGGCCATTACATGTGCGCTAACCTGCCATCAACAGGGCTGTCTGGCCTGAGGGGACCTGGCCTGACCTGACACTGCTGTGGCAGTGTCCGCCCACAGTGGCCTCTGTAGGGGCCAGCTCAATGCTAGGTTCCTGGTTATAAATATAGGGTTGTTAGAGAGAGCGACAGGAGAGAGAGAGAGAGGAGAGAGAGAGAGAAAAGGATGACAGACAGACGGGCAGACAGGGAACCAAAGGGAGAGGGGGACAGACAGACATACCGACAGGCAGAAATACAGAGGGACAGACAGGAACAGAGAGTGAGAGAGAGAGAGAGTGTGTGTGTACACCCACTTGCTGGGTCTATTGACAAGTGTGTGTGTCTGCATGTGTGTGTGCCCATGTGTTTGCCTTAGGGGGGTGCATGTGCCTGCAGGGTATTGTGTTTTTTTATATATTTTATAATATATTTAAAATTTTATAATATATAATAATAAAGGGAATTTATATAGTGCTATATCTTTTTAAAAAAATCAAAGTACTTGCATTAAACATATTCTTACACATACCACCAAGAACAATTAATAATGTTAACAAATTCAAATGTACATACACACACGCACACGCCCCTGCCCACACACACAAACATACACATGGGCCAAAAGGTTTTACACTTTGGCAGTGTGGTGGGAATTTCGGCTGTTGAAGACAAGGACAGATATGAGATGAAACAGAAGGGAAAAATCTCACGTTTGGAATAAATATGTCTTGATTTTAAGTGTTGTAAGTAGGCTTTTGGCAAAGGGAGAGAAGGAGGTCATTCCAGATCACCAGACCAGAAAGAGAGAAAGAGCAAAATACAAGACACATCTAGCATACTGCATCCAATAAAAAAAACAACAACCCAGGTCTGCAGCAAAATGACAAAAGCATGCTCAATGAAGGCTCACTATCTACACCAGAAACAAAGCCATACTGGACACATCATTACTTTGTAAGACAAGTGTCCAAAATGGACTGTCCAAAGTTTGGAGTAACAGCTTTGTTATAATATTTACCAAAAGTTTTGACTGCCCCAGCCTGCTGCCTTCATGACTGACACAAGGGATGCATCATGGCTGACAGCTGCACTGGTACTGGAAGCACATGTACTGTGGTTTCCCTATTTTGAAGTATCTATGCCCACAATTTCAAGCACTGTTTTCATCCAAGGAGAAAAGCTGTCCCTGGAAATAGGGCCATAAGGCTTAAGAAAGCTGCCAAACAGTTCTGAACCTTTCTGGAGCTCCCTTGTGACCTCTAGATACACGTGGAGATGTTTGACCAAACACAGTTTATCATTGTTAGGAAATGACATGATATTTGCTGTCTTTGTGTGGACACCTGGCTTTGTATGCTTCTGTTTCCCAGGGAAAAAAATCACACACTTATTGCAATAAAGTTTAATATCGTGCACTTTCAGCTCATGTAATGCTTGGCTTCCTTGCCCAGTTAAGAGGGATAACATCACTGATCTCAAAGAACATTACTGTTCTCAAAGTTAACTGTTTGAGTTTGAAATCAGGTATTTCTGGCCACTGTAGTCAGTAATCCCAAACACTATCTACATTCCATGTTTCTTGGTACTTTGGTAGTGCTGAGCGTTTTTCATACAATCCTTTCAATATTCTACAATGTTAATGTCCATTGGTACACTCTGGAGGACAGTGTGCACCCAAAGCACTTCTTGCACTATGTACAGCACTAGATCTATGTACAGCACCTTCAGAACACAGGACAACAAGAAAACTTCCTCTGTTTACCGGGTCAGGTGTTGACTCAGACAGACAATCTGTGTGTACCATTCATGTTAAGGCAAGTAAAGATAGGTGATGAATAGTGGCCCTCCTCAAAAACACACAATGTATGTAAATGACAATTTTGGGGTTTAATTTTCCAATCTCTTATCAAAGGCAACCATTTCTGTTTTTGTAAAGCTTGGTTGAGGTAGGACAGTTTTCAACAAAGCATCATGTTCACAGTCAAGTTCTAATTGTGCCCCTGTGATTAACTGAAGAATCTCAGTGTCAGAGGTCGAAGATTTTCCCTGATAAAAAAAACCCCTGTAGTCTGCCAGCAGTAAATACCTGTGCCTCTGTTGCCAATCTTCAGGCCAGTTTGGAAGTGAAGTAAAAAACTGACTCATCTCATTCTATCTGCATCAGAGATGGAGACGGACTGACAGAGTTAGGCTTGGTGTTTTTTGTTTCACTTCATGGCACTGAAGTGCTTCTTGTTTCTGGTCCACTGATTGTTGTTCCTCTTCCCTTAACTTCCCTAAGAGAGAGGATTGGCCAGAAACCTGTTTTGGCCACTGATCATTGTAATGCCTGGCCCCACCACACCCAGAAAAACTAGATCTGATATGAACCAACTCCTAGGCCTCTTTGAGTGATGCAGACAAATTATCCCCAAAGACTTTTTCTGCAAGGGAAGTACTGTCACTGCAAATTCCAACGCCAGTAGTTGGATTTAAACTTGGTTTTCCTGCTGCTTGCCTCTTGAGAGACAGGTCTTGAGAGGTGTGGCCTAACAGGGCTGCTGAGTCTGTCAGTCTTGATACAGCTGTTTCCAAAAGATGCTGATTTTCTCTGCATTGCACCTTGCATGCACGGTTCGGGCAACTGTACTGGTAGTGTGTACCACTAGACACTGTGTGTGAGGACTAGAGATCGCTCTTTCTGGTGTTGGTTGGTTGTATAAGAGAACTTGGAGATGACAGCTGGGACATCATCTGATGTAGCTGCATGCCTAAGCTCTGGAAGTGGTGTTCCCATCTGACATCAAGGCTTTCCAGTTCTGATGCTGACAATCTGATTTTGGCACTTCCAGCTCTCTGTTTTTTATTTCTTCTTTTAGTTTCTAACTTTTTTCATTCTTGTTTTCTATACAGTTCTTGGCTTTGTGTCTCCTTGCTGTTCCTTTCAGTCTGGCTCTTCTGCCTTCTCTTTCTGCAGTTTTCTTTTCTTGGGTGCTTTTTTCTCCCTTTCCTTTTTCATCTCTTTTACTTCTCACACTTTCTGGCTCTTTCTCTTTCTGATTTCCTTACTGATATATCAATCCACCTTTTTATTATTTTTGTATTACTTTCCGTCTGTATATCCTTCTTTTTGTTGTAGTGGAGGTAGGAAGAGTCCTTACAGTTTTGTTTTTCCTTCTGTTTTCTAAATTGAGGGGTTCGTTTCCTTTCTGAGTCTCCTTTCATTTTTTTGTGGGGAGGGGGGCACTGAGTGTGTTTCTTCTCTGGCTCTTTCCCGTTTGTTTTTGTTACATCTGGGAAATTCTTCTTTCTGAATCTCTTCACAGACTCAGGAACCAGCTGTGTCAGATAATGCTAGATATGCAGCTTTCATGTCTGTGTCCAGTTCTTGGTAGATTGATGGCTGCTGTGGTGATAACGCTATGATTTTTCAGACAACGTTTTCCTTTTTTACTATATAATCTCAAGTAGAGAGGACTTAACACAAGTACTTCTAACGTATTAGGTAATGAGTTAAACAGAAACCCAAAGACAGAAAGAAAACAGAGAAATAGAGAGAGACAGACAGACAGAGAGACAGACAGATGACAGAGATCGAAAGGGAAAGGGTGACAGTCAGGGAGAAAAAGATACAGACATACGGACAGACAGGCAAATAAGGAAAAGCGCCCACAGCAAAATACATAAAGCCAACATCAAAACAACACCCCCACACACCACACCACCCCACAACACACCACAACAAAACTGGCTGTTTTTCCTGTTACACAGTGTCTAGGTTTACTCCCTATTAGCTGTTTGACCACAAACGGAAAAAAAAAGAAAAAAAGTGGTGATGAAACACCACACAGACACTCAGACAGTTGCCCCGGGGCAAGCATGCACGCACACACACGCACGCCCGTACAGGTTTCATGTACGCATGCACACATAATACATACATAATTAATACAAAAACATTTCATGCAAGCATACATACATTTCATCATAAAATACATACATACACTAATACTTTAAATGCAGCATACATAATACATACATACTACATTCATACATACATTACCCTATATGCATACATACATACTACATACAGTATGCGGCGTGAAACTCCGTACCACAAGACACACCACAAAACATACACACACCTGCATGCATGCATGATACACAACTATACATTTAAACATCCAAGATACATACCACCCAAAAAAGCATTCACACAACACACACCACATTTACACACATACACCACCAAAAATACATAATCTCCACACCACCACCCTGCCCCACCCCCCTTTCCCCTACAAAAAACAGCCGGCACCTCACCCACCACTACCCGAATCACCCCCAAACAACTTCACAGGGAAATAGAATGAACCCCGTATCTGCAACATAGCATATGTCAACAGTTTCCACCCTTAACCCCCCTTTATTTTTTGCTAACCCTCTTTCCCCCCACCCCCTTCTCCCCTCTCCCCAGGTTTGCCGTGTGACCTGTGCACGCAGGTAATCCTGAGCCAGTCGCCGCCTGTCCCCCACGCCTGCCCCCACCAAGATGGCCCCTATAAGAAGGGAAGCCACTCTCCCTTCCTGCAGTTGGTAGCCTGGTTCTCTTTCTTTGTGACCAGAGCTGCGGCACAAGGTCACACCATGGAAGGTGAGTGTTTGCCCCTGTCCTGTCCTGTCCTGTTGTAGCTGTTGCTGTCTGCAGTACTACAGCTGCTTGCTTCTCTTCACTCTGCCTTGCTGTTTCTCCATTGAAGTTGTTGCAGTGACAGAAAGCGGGCAACATGCAGCAAAGCAGGAGGTCCCAGTCTAGTTGTGCCTTGTCAGGGGAGGAAGCCTGTCAGAGAATCGGTTTCCTTGCTGCTTACCATAGTCTGCCTCTGGCTGAACAGCCTGAGGATGTTGCATTGTAGACATCTGAAGCCGCCGTGTTGGCTTGTATTCTTGCACAAGAACTCTTATACTTCTTTGTTTCTTTTAAACTACTTGCTGAGACAGTGATGGCCCCAAGGTTTGCCAGCACACGAGGTAGTCAGTGTTGTGGTGGGCTTTGTCAGCTGCCACACTCAGGGCTTTGCTCTGCGATGTTTTCCACATCTGGAGGGCTTTGTTGGTTGTCTGCCACCAAGAGCAGTATAAAACCCCAGTCTGGATTGTGGGTCAAAACTAAACCCAGGCTGCTGGTGGATCAAGCTGATTTGTTAAGTCAGACTGCCACCAATTGAACAACAAAATATTTTGTTTTGCCAAAATATGAAAGTATCTTTTTTATGTATTTCCTTGATACAGTTTAACCAGGTGGCTTTGATTCTTTTTATCATTTGTTACCAGTGTGATCACAAGTACACTAGGTGAAGAAAGGTAACTGTCACGATTCTGATCTAGGCATTTCAACGGCTGTTACTTCTCTTCCTGCCGTAGTTAGCTTTCCAGATGTATTTAAAATGAATGGTGTCTAAGTATTTTGTGTTCCTGTTTTATTTGAACTATGGGCCAACACCTGTGTCTAATGAGAAAAGGGGTTTGTGGACTCGTCATAGTTTGCCTCCCGTAACATCCCATTATAAACTACCTTATCCATGAACTGTCTGAATGATGTCTAAAGTTTGCTTTGAAATCTGTATTCAATTTGGAAATGCGCAAAAACATTCTGCTTTTCATGTAAGGGGTTGATGTCTGTTTGCTTGAGAAATATCGTTGCCTGGAGATTTACTAGAACAAAAAAATTTCAAACGACAGTATTAACAGATTAGGATAGTTCAAAAGGCACTGAACATGATAAAAAAGTAAAGGTTAAAGGTGTCCCAAAAACTATAGGTTGTTGGGGAGGAGGCGTCAGAGACCTTTATTCTCCAAAAGGCAGCATACTGATTTTTGGCACCATCTTCTCTCCCTCACTGCTTTCTATCTGACCCTAAAGAGGCAGTACCCATTTACAGCTGGTGAATTGGGGGCTGTACTGGGAAACCAAGGCTTTTCAAAACGGTTCCCATCGAACTTTCTAACTGAGCTGGATAGCTTAACCTTGGCTAGGGGAAGCGAGTGCTCGACCCTGAAACTATTTCCTCCCATTATAAAATTGGTCATTTAAAACATCACAATAAACAGCAGAGTGAAGCTATTTCTGATAAAACTTCATCAGACAAAAATACAATTATGGCACAGTCACTTTTCATTGCAGAGTTTGAATATTCACTCAATAAATTACTTACTTGTACTTAATATTCCCGTTTCATTTACAGCAATAACATTATCGTTTGTTATTGTATTTTAAGAAATATAGTACGGTTTTGCTGCCTTTTTTAAGCATCATTGTTATATCTGAAAACATGTATTTTTGTTTGTTTAAATGTGTGGATTTACAACAAAACAATATTGTTATTACTCTGTACTATCTCATTTGGGTGCGCAAGATAAATGAGATTGCAAATTTGGTTAAAATGTTTAATACATTTTTATAAAAAAAATGATTGGGAATACAGGAGGTTTATTTCATTTGCCTGTAGATTTATTTCTCTGTTAAATTTGAATTAAATTCGTTTAAGCATTACTATTTTTAAATAAAGAAAAAAGGTCTGAGAGGAATGACTGGAGTTTTGATTACAAGGTAGCCTTCTGGATTTATAATTAAATCTAGTAATATTTGTTTTAAAATAGTCATTCTCAGCAAATTATTGAATGAATTTAAAAATAGTGGGCGTATTGACAGCACAAAATTGTTACATCAGAAAATGAATTGGCTGTTTAAATTTGGGAAATACAAAATTCATTTTTTTTTAATTGATTCCTGTTAACATCTACTGTTTTGAAGGAAATATTTGTTTTTAAATGAATGATTGTAATAATTTTTTATAATCAAATGTAGGACTGCATGAAAGGGATAAACAGGACTGTTGCATTACCTTTCATCGATGAAATAACTCTTAATTTATGTAATTGTAAACATGCTAAGGGAAATGACATAGAAAAAAACATTCTGGTACCCCGAATCAAAAGTAGCCAGTATGCTGAAGATGTGGGGAGTAATTTGAACGCTTTTGTTTAAAATGAACGATTTTTTTTATTTATAAAAACAAATTAGTGCTAAAAAATACAATCTAATTATAAGAAGATTGATGCTTTATTGGCAATTCTTATTAGGAGTCTCGTCGTATCACCAAGAACTGTTTTGGGTCTTTTCAGATGTTTTGTTAACATGAAGGAAAATTCGGGTGCATAAAAAAATTACATTTAAGAATGTGAACGCGAAAATGACAAGAAAAGGTCTTTCTTTAAAATGTGGCTTTTAAATAATGTTTGTAAAAACGAAAAGCATGAAGACTCCAGAGACAGTTCTTAGAAGAACTGTGTATGTCATTTAGAGTCTTATCGTAAATTGGGCAAAAGACTAGTTAACCTTCAGTGATAAAATAACCATCCTATTTGGAATGGAGCTTGTGAGAGCCACCTTCCTTACTTCCTATCTGCTAAGTTCTTTTACTACTGATTCTTTGTTCCGCCAATTTCCGTTTCCTGTATGTTTGACTTTTGTTTTTGCAGCAATTTTGAACATAAAACTCTTATGTAGATTTTCTAGCTTTTGGGGTACATCCATGTTTTTGGGGGTGGTTTTTGGTCGAAAGAAAGCTAGCTTAATGGCTGTTTTTGTGAATGGCTTTGTTTGTTATAGAAGGGTTTGCAAGACAGAATTATAAAAGTGAAAGATATTAATGCAAGTGAAAAGAAAAAGAACGTTTTTTAATTTTTTCTTGTATCAGTTTTTAAAAACAAGTTAACCCATTAATCCTCCAGAGTAAGTGAATGTAGAGTCTTTTTCCCAATCCAATGTAAAACACATTTTCTTTCAACCCAAACTCCCTTTTTCCCCAAGTTTTTCCCATGCTGTTCGCGCCAGAGTCCTTTAAAAGCAGTGATTTCTTTGTGGTGAAAATTTTTTTATCGTAATGTTGGGCCAAATATGTTTTTCAGGTGGCTGATGTGGTAGGGAGAAATGAGCAAGGATGTGATAGGAGAGAAGTTTGCTTTTGGGGGAGGAGGGGGAAAAGTGGGAGAAGGAGGACGGTTTTTTTAAGGTGTGAGGAGAGAGAGGAAACCAAGGCAGACAGACAGCGCAGAGAACTGTTTTATAGACATTTGTTAATTTTGTATATTTTGGCCAAAACTAAGTTTATTAGGTATTATTGTTTAACAATCGGTGGAGGTTTTGTTCTTATTACACTATTTTGCCAAAAATTACATTTTCTTGTTTACCCCCCCCCACCCCCCCACAAACCCCCAAACCACACCCCCAACAGTTTTTCTTTCAGTTTTGGGGATTTTTTTTTCAAAACGGATCAGGTTTGTCCCCATTATTTTTTTTTTAGTGTTTTTCTTTGTGTTTTGGGGGGAAATCTTCAGTGTGATTAAAAAGGCCCAGTTTTTTCTTTTCCCACAAGTACTGCCTTAAATTTTTGCTTTTTAATTGAAAATTTTTTGGGCCTTTTCCCTAATGTTACTTTATGCTTTTAATAATAATAATAATAAGAATAATAATAATAATAATAATACATGGAATTTATAGAGCGCTATATCTTGCAATTACAAATCAGAGCGCTTCCATTCAATCCGCTCCCACACAAACAGCCAACAATGATTAACAATATTCTAACAAATTCAAATGTACACACACACACACACACACACACACACACACACACACACACACACACACACACACACACACACACAGGTTGTACATTTCAGCAGGGTGGTGGAATTTTGGATTTCAAAGGCAGGGACAGACATGAGATGAAACAAGAGGGGAAAATCTTAGGTTTGAAATAGGTATGTTTTGAGGCTGAATTTAAAGCTGTCGTAAGTAGGCTTTTCACGAAGGGAGAGAGGGAGGTCATTCCAGATTGATGGACCAGAAATAGAGAAAGAGCGACGGCCAACAGTGGATTGGTTGAATCTAGGTATTCGTAAGCCCAAGGTATCTGCAGCAGAGCGGAGGGAACGAGAAGGAGTGTACAGGTGAAGACATTCACAGAGGTAGGAGGAGGCTGTTTTGTGGAGACATTTGTAACAGAGGGTACTGATCTTGTACATTACTCTCTGTGGCACAGGCAACCAGTGGAGAGATTGCAGGAGTGGAGTAATATGCTCAGATTTTTTCTTTTTGAGGACTAATCGAGCTGCAGAGTTTTGTATGCGTTGAAGGGAGTGGATAGATGATGCTGGCAGACCAGCCAAAAGAGAATTACAATAGTCCAGACATGAAAGAATAAGAGATGTGACAAGTTTGGATGTTGCATCAGTGGACAGGTACTTTCGGATTGCACTTATACGTCGTAATTGATAGTAGCAGGACTGGCAGGTCTGGGTGATGAATTTTTGCATAGAGAGTGTGTTGTCAATAACAACACCTAGATACTTAACTGCAGTGGATAGCGGAACTGATGTACTGCCAAATTCTATTGAATCTGTTGTGATGGAAGAGAGTTTGTGTTTTGTTATATAATCATGACTTCGGTTTTATCTGCATTTAGCTGTAACTTGTTTTGTATCATCCAGTTCTGAATGTCTTGAAGGCAAAGTGACATATTTGTCAAGAGAGAAGGCAGATTTTCAGGAGTGTCACTGCTTTGAATCTGAGAGTCATGAGCGTAGAAATGATGGTTGATCTGGTGACGGTTTATTATGTATGAGAGTAGAACAGTGTAGAGAGTGAACAGGACAGGGCCCAGAACTGATCCTTGTGGGACTCCACATTCTAGTTTTACAGGAATTGATTGAATTTTGTTTACTGAGACTGTCTGGAATCGATCAGTGAGGTATGAACTAAACCAGGTAAGGGCTGTGCCAGTAACACCGAACGTTTTTTTTTGGAGACGGGAGAGAAGGATAGAGTGATCTATAGTGTCAAATGCTGCAGATAAGTCGAGAAGAGTGAGAAGGGAGATTTTCCCTGAGTCAGAAGCGTTTAGAAGCGTGTTTAACGTATGGACTAGGGTGGTTTCCGTGCTGTGGTTGACGCGATAGGCAGACTGAAATGCGGGAAGGAGACTATTTGAATGAAGATGGCTGTTGAGTTGTTTCAGAACTACTTTTTCAAGGACTTTGGAGATGAAAGGTAGGTTAGAAACAGGTCTGTAATTTTTCAGTATGTTAGGGTCGAGGTCGTGCTTTTTTAGTAGAGGTGTAACTATTGCAGTTTTGAGTTCTGAAGGAAAAATTCCCGAAAGAAGAGATGAGTTTACAATCTTCGTGATAGTTGGATAGTCGGGTGGATCGGTGGTCTAGAGGTAACGCGCCTGTCTAGAAAGCGAAAAGTCCGGGTCTGAAGTGTGCGGCGGTTCGTACCCCGTTTGGACCGGAAACTTTTCCCCCAACCATTAGACCATGAATGGTGGTCTGGGCGCTAGTCTTTCGGATGAGACGATAAACCGAGGTCCCGTGTGTTACACGTAATTATTTAGCGCACGTAAAAGAACCCACGGCAACAAGAGAGTTGTCCCTGGCAAAATTCTTAGAAAAAAGCCACTCTGATAGGGAAACAAATACAGTTGCAGACAGGAAAAAAAAAGGGTGGCGCTGCTCTTGTGGCGACGCGCTCTCCCGCTCTCCCCGGGGAGAGCAGCCCGAATTTCACGGAGAGAAATCTGCCGTGACTTAAAGTGGTATGAAATGAAATCTGAGCGCTTTGATTTGTTGCTTTACAAGATTCAGCGCTATTTATTTATTTATTTATTTATTTATACCACTTTAAGTCACGAGATTTCTCTGCGTGAAATTCGGGCTGCTCTCCCCGGGGAGAGCACGTCGCCACAAGAGCAGCGCCACCCTTTTTTTTTTTTTTTTTTTTTTTTTTTTTTTTTGGTCTGCAACTGTATTTCGTTCCCTATCAGAGTGGCTTTTTTCTAAGAATTTTGCCAGGGACAACTCTCTTGTTGCCGTGGGTTCTTTTTCGTGCGCTGCATAATTTTCTGTAACACACGGGACCTCGGTTTATCGTCTCATCCGAAAGACTAGCGCCCAGACCACCACTCATGGTCTAATGGATGGGGGAAAAGCTTCGGGCCCAGACGGGATACGAACCCGGACTTTTCGCTTTCTAGACAGGCGCGTTACCTCTAGACCACCGATCTATATAAATTCCATACATTATAATTATTATTATTATTACTATTATTACTATTATTATTATTATAAGCTGCGGAAGGCACTGCGTGAAAAGAGTAGCAGGCATAGGATCAAAATCACATGATTTTATGGTCATTTCATTTATAATTTTCCTGATTTCTTCCTCACTTTTTGGCTGAAAGGAGAGGAGAGGAGTGCCAGTGAATTGGGGATCAGGAGGTACAGGTTGGAAGGGAGTCTGATCCAGTCTGGAGCGAATGTTACGGGCTTAATCTGAAAAGAACGAAGAAAATATATCAGGAAGTTCAGAGTGACTGTGAATAGTAGGCAGAGAGCTTGTCTTTGCAGATCCAAGAAGAGTTGAGGTGAGGGAAAAAAGAGATTTCATGGATGTTGCATTGAGAACTTGAGCAGAGTAGTAGTTTGTCTTGGCTTAGTGGATTAAGGTTTTTACTTTGTTGGTTTGTTTTCGAAAGAGCTGTTTGTTTATTTCAGTTTTTGTTTTTCGCCACTGCCTTTCTAGTTGTCGGCGTTTGCGCTTTGCCACCAGGATATCATGGGTGTACCATGGGGCGAAAGGCCTATCAGGCAGAATATGGTCAGTGGGAGGTGCATGCTCATCAAGCAGTTGGCTGAGAATAGCGTTATAGTGTTTATAAGTGTCAGAGTCTTCAGGGTTTGTGATAGGCTTCACACTTGGAAAAAGTTTGAATGCAAATAGCCTTGAGTTACGACGTGTGATGCACTTTTCTTTTGATAGGTTTTGCAATGTTAACTCATTTGAGGTTGTGCGAAGCTTAAGATCGCACCTTTTTTCTTTACTTTGACGTGCCGAATGCTTAAGATTCGCAGACTTACGATCTTTTTAAAAACACAAAGTAATGGTTACTCAAGGAATTACTCTGCCTGTAGGGCACATCTACCATTTTTCTACCAACCTAGTTTTGCTTTATTTTCATTCCATGCTGTCTTTATTTGTTTTTATCTGATTGCCAATTTTCTTTGACATGTCAACAAGGACTTTGGATTTCAGGAACCCAGTGTTATGATTCTTTTTAAAAAAAGTCTGTACAAAAAGTGAAATCCACTGGATTCAGCCAGCTAAGCAGGAGATCTTACTTTGTGAAAATCATCACATTGGTTCAAGGACATAGTTGATGAATAGTTCAGAAGCCATTTAAGATACCAACCCTAATTTCAAACTTTTTTTTTCTTTCAGCTTCAGTGACATTTTCTGAAATTTGAAAAAAATAAATACAGTCATCTATAAAAAACTGTGAAACAATCTCAAAAGAAGACATTATAAACTTTCCAATATATATAATGATATGTCATTATTATGTTGGGTAAGTCTGCTGAACTTTTTCAAATATATCCAAAATCATGCGTCACACCAAACGGTCGGGATCCTTTCACTGCGACTTCCAATGAGTTAAGAAGAAAAATGCAAATGATCAGAAGCAGTTGTAAATGCTTCTTTCTATAGGTTGGTTAGGTCCTACTTTTAATGCGTTTTCCTCCTCTGGATAATTTTCTTCAAATTATAGAAGTTCTCAAATCAAGCTTTGGAAATATACCTAAATTAAAATTGATTTGAACTGGCTGTCTTCTCTCTCATCTCTACTTCCTCTTCTAACTCCTAAACTCCAATCTTATCTCCTCTCTCTCTCTCTCTTTCTCTCTCTCTCTATATTATAAATAATATATATATATATATAATAATGATAATAATGTATGGAATTTATATAGCGCTATATATACATATATATATATGTTTGTTTATCAATTTTTTCATCCTTATATATACTGTTTCCCCTGTGGGAATGTCAGGGCCCTTTCAGTAAGAATTGCATTCCCACCTTATGGATATTCCGTGGTAGGAACTCCCTCTTTTCTACCCCTCTCTTTGTTTCTGCGTTGTGATTTCTTCCTGCATCTCCTTCTTGTCTGTTTTCTGCCTTATTAGTCCATGGCTTTGCCTTTTAGCAGAAAGACTTAACAGATAACATTTCTCTCTTAAGCTGAAGTCGGATGCCCTAGGCCTGACTTGTCAGGCGCTTAACGGCAGCGCAACACATTTTTGCTCATTATGACAGACCACAGTAGTTGCTGTCTGAGCTTTCGAATAAAGAAGATGTATACTGTTCCTTCTCCATATTTTTCTCTCTTTCACTTTCTTTCTTTTTTTTTTTTAACCCGAGGAGCTACACCGATAGCCCTCATTTTCTTCTGCCATTTACAAACAAAAGAATTTACGTCATTATTCCATTATCATTTACATCAATTTTTTCCCCACATTCTTACCTTTACTTTTCACACATTTCTCCAAAGTTCTCAATTTCCCAATCTTTACTCTTCCTCCTTGTTATCTTTGGTTTTCTATAATTTTTGTGTTTGTTTTCTCAGAAGTTTATTCTATTTGATCTATTGGGGGGTATAAGATTCCATGCTGTGTATCTTATTCCACTTTTTCATGTCTATTGTTGCGCCAACTCTTACAACATACCTGCCTTACCAGTCACTAAATATTTCCTATATTCTTACCTTTTTTTTCCATCAAAGTCTTTTCCATATCTCTTTTTAATTTGTACTTTCATCTTGTTCTGTATTTCTTTACCCATTATCTAGTTTTGATTTCTTCTGTCAAAATCATGTGTGTGTGTGTGAGAGAGGAGAGATGAGAGAGAGAGAGAGAGAGAGAGAGAGAGAGAGAGAGGTAGAGAGAGAGAGAGAGAGAGAGAGAGAGAGATAATTTAATTTACAAAGCTTATATTTCCATGATGGTACTGTCAAAAGAAGAACATTCCTTTTGATTCATGCTGTGTGATTTGTGTGCAGGCCAATCGTCACGATG
Source organism: Rapana venosa (assembly GCA_028751875.1). Classification (NCBI taxonomy): domain Eukaryota; kingdom Metazoa; phylum Mollusca; class Gastropoda; order Neogastropoda; family Muricidae; genus Rapana; species Rapana venosa. The sequence goes on along the minus strand of CM054167.1, from coordinate 37,127,918 downwards.
CATTGCGTTGCCTCACACGCCTGACTTCGGGCAAATTGCAGCACACCAGATATGCTGCGGTGCAAGACTGCACCACGCTCCGTGCGGTGTGATCAGGCACGTAAACATCCTCGACCCGGAATCCTTTCCAGGCACCCTTCTGCTCCCACCATCTATGTTCACACTCAGCAGCAGGTCAAACAAAACGCCCGAATGCAAAACAGGCACTGCAAGAGACGATCACTTTCTTAGTGACCACTCCTAGCCTACCATCATCATCTCACTGTCTGTCAGTTCTAAACTGTCTACTAACAAAATTGTTTCTAGTTCTGGGGGGATAAAGAAGATGGAGGTCATGATAAATGCTGAGTCTCTACCCCATCCCTTCTCTAGATCATAATCTTTCTAATAACATTGAAACTTACAAGCAGCAAATGCCGTGAACACATTTCTGCAAAGCTGAGTTGTTGAATACAAATGAGAGAAAAACAAACAAAGTACACACAAGAAAAAAACAAAAAAATTAAACAAATTTCAGAAAAAAAAGAAGAAGAAGGACGCGAGTGCGCAAAAAAAAGAAGCAAAAAAGCAATACAATCGGAAGAGGGGGAAATGTCTGTGCCAGGGTTTCCAGAAACCAAGGTAACAATAGCTGAAAATCCCGAACCCCATACCCTTTCCAGACCTCATCACAACAAACAATTAACCATACCGCAGCAACATCAGCTGGGCAACAACACCAGCAGCAACAGCAACGATGAGCATTAGCTTAGGACCCCACTACAAGGCAAGGCAGGGAAAAATGAGTCAAGTCAAGTCAAAACAACTGTAATATTCCCATAAAGGGCCGTTACAGAGTAAACTACTGACAGACACACACTTTGGTAGGAATCATAATCTGTACAGAAGGGAAAAACCATGAAACATCTATGCTAGCTAGCATGTCAAGGCATTGCCAAGTTCTGTGTTGATTCTGTTGCAGAGCTAGGCACCTTCAGCCAATATTCACGTCTGTGCCAGAATGTTCCACCCGGGGTGAACAGAGGGGAGGCCTGGAACGTGGCCCACCCCGAGTACTGCAACGGCTTCATCACCTGTGGCAATGGGGTGGCCATACCCGCTTGTCACATCTGTGCTGATGGCACCATTTCTAATGACAACACTTAGGACGTAAGTGTGGATGTACTAGAGGTGTGTGTGTGTTGAGTGTGTGTGTGTGTGTGTGTTGTGTGTGTGTGTTGTTGTGTGTAGTGGATGGAGTTTTGTTATGGTTGGATGGTTAGAAGAGATGATGGAGAGGACCTGGAGTGGGACTAGAGAGAGAGAGAGAGCGAGAAAAGAGAGAGAAGAGAAGAGATAAGAGAGAGAGATAGAGAGCCATAGCGCTAGAGAGAATAGACAGATGTCAAAAACTGCATATCTAGGAAGCTATGTGCAGTGATAGACACTGCTCAAAGACCTGCATTATGTTCCTCTGAGATCTCTATTCTTGGCATGTACAACTTCTATTTGTGAAACCTAACTAACATTTTACATGCATATAATTCATCATGTGAATATACTAGAATGAAGGTAGGAGATTATGTTTGAGTAATATAGGATTTACAAGGATTTTTATGACATATTTACCCCATACTGTTTTAGAATAATAACTATTAAAAATGCAGTTATATAGAACAATGTTGTAGTCTTACCTTTTCAATAGAATCAATTAGATTCGCTATAGGTATAATTACTATCAAAACAGCTGACATACATAGCATTTCTGTCACTTAGTCTTGTTATGATGGGACTCCATATTGAATGTATGCTTGGAGATATATATGTACATTGACAAAAACTTGTATATCTGTAAAATACACCACTTTCATACTGATATTTGATATGATACACTTAATCGAATTGTTTTTGGCAACCTAGGTAATAGATAGCATTGTTTTGGTCAACTTTACAACACTCCCTTTTAAATACATAGTAATTGTTACATTATCAATTTTTGTAGTCATCAACCAATTACATAGATAAAATTGTGAATACTCAACAAAACTATAAATATCAATTGTTTTCAGTACTTAATGATAACAGGTCACATGTTGCTAGGATGAATATGATTAATTAAAGCTTTATGGTAATTCTTAGAACACTGCTTTCATACTGATATCAACAATTCGATTGCAAGGATAATATCATGTCGATAATTACAAAATGCTTTTATCTGAACATAACAAAGATATGCCATAAAGTCAATTTTTTCGAGTAAATATAATCAAGTTTTTCGAGGATTCAATAGACGAACTTTCGTAGGTCAGAATTGATTCATTATTCAACTTTATCCAATATATGCGATATATACGAACGATTGCTAAGTAATTTTGGTTACATCATAGTTGGAGATTAAATTACATTAATGATATTGGTATGCTGTATTTCAACGGATGATTCCCGTTAAAATTTGTACACTCGCTTTTTTTAGGATAATGTAACAATGTAGCTTTTTTAAGAAAATTCACATCGTTGGAATTAAATTACATTATAACAATCTTTTCGATTTTTATGTTAAGCGTATTTTTAGATACATGTAACACTCTTTAAAGTTATAGAAACATTTATAATATGAATAAGTTTGAATTTATCAGTTCGTTTTGCATTTTTTTGTTTATATGTTTTATCAATGTTACAGTAAACCTTCACCCATGAGAACTTTAAATGTTTTAACCATTTGGAGTTTGACATGGGAGGGTATTTGTACAGACTTTTTGTTTCCTGTTGTAGTTTTGGGGTCTTCCATACATGATTTGGATCTTGCAAAAATGATTAATTAAGTCTCTGAACTAATTTATTTTTGTATGATTTTTTTTCTTTTTAGAATTTTGTTGTAAACGTTTAGTTGACGATATTTATCATTAAGCATTCTGTTTTGAAAGTATCTATACAATGCATTTCATAGATATGTCAGTTCCTTTTTTTTTTTTTTTTTTTTGCTGCCTCATCTTCTGACGACCCCCCGTCCTACTGCTCCCACACCGCTCATCTCCATCTCCCCGCCACAGCCACACCCAGATTCACTGTGTCTCATCCTCAGGGTCGGAAGTCCACAGGGAGCCCATCACTATCAGGCCGTCGTGGGGCTACCAGCCAGAGGGGCCCTGCACTGCTGCTGGTCACTTTGGTGGTGTTCAGTGGTGCCTGTTCTGATGCTAACATACGCAGGACACCACCTACTAAGCCCCCTACTAACGACAGTATTAGCTCAGTCGCGGAGCCAGACTGAGTGAGTTGCCCACCCGAGGTGGCAACCACCACAACGTCCCTCCAACGACCGTCCCCCGCGAACCTCCAACCCCAAAGGCTTTGACACAAACTCATCACAGGCACAGAAGTGTGTGGGCAAACCGAATCTGAGGTCACCATGAGACCAGAGAAACCGGGACCACCGAATCAGAGGCATTTTTTTTTAATGCATGAGGATCAATGACAATGAGGATGACGTAATGATGCTGTTGTGGAAGTGCATATGCTTTGAGACTACTTGACAGGGTTGTACTCTACGCTTACTATCATAATATATCCCGGCGTCAACCGGACCCGAGAGATACAGACACCTGCAGTGTTGGTCAGGTAATTTGAGCAACACTCTCAAACTCGCATCCGTTAAGTGGATGAAGCTCGACTGTGTGGTCCCAGTCTTCCCACTGAGCCCACAGCACACTCACTCTGGGTAGGAGCCGGCCGGAGTCCGAAAAATCCCTATGACTCTTATGGGAATCGAACCCGCGACCTTCCAGTCCGTAACCCAAGGCGCTAACCACTGCGCCATGGCGGCTGGTGATATGTCAGTTCTTGTCGTTGAATGTAAAATTCCTGGTCAAACTATTCCTTAGAGAATTTAAAATTGTGTGTGTGTGTGAGCGTGCGCACGAATGTCTGTATGTCAGTGTCATTGACTGTGTGTCTGAGTCTGTATCTGTGCCTTTCTGCGAGTGCCCGTGTGGATGCGTGTGTACGTGCGCGTAGCTACCTGTCTACTGATGCATCTGTGCATTTATACATGGGTGTTTTTCTACACTTAGGTGTCGGCCTGGCAAACCCAAGAACTGCCGCCGGGGACGATTTGTGGCGTACAGAGACATCGTCGCTGTTCGAGCCTTGGAGGAGAGCTGTAGAGCTCCTGGACCTGTTCCCCCTGTAGGAGGAGGTACTGGAGGAGGTACTGGACAGGTACTGGAGGAGGTACTGGAGGAGGCAGGGGAGGAGGAGGCTGGAACACAGGAGGAGGGCAAACACAAACTGGTGGAGGCTGGAATTCTGGAGAAGGGTCAACTGGAGGATATGGAGGAAGCACCGGAGGGGGGTCAACTGGAGGAGGCTGGAATTCTGGAGGAGGGTCAACTGGAGGAGGGTCAACCGGAGGAGGGTCAACTGGAGGAGGCTGGAATTCCGGTGGAGGGTCAACTGGAGGAGGGTCAACTGGAGGAGGGTCAACTGGAGGATATGGAGGAAGCACCGGAGGAGGCTGGAATTCCGGTGGAGGGTCAACTGGAGGAGGGTCAACTGGAGGAGGGTCAACTGGAGGGGGGTCAACTGGAGGATATGGAGGAAGCACCGGAGGAGGCTGGAATTCCGGTGGAGGGTCAACTGGAGGAGGGTCAACTGGAGGATATGGAGGAAGCACCGGAGGAGGCTGGAATTCCGGTGGAGGGTCAACTGGAGGAGGGTCAACTGGAGGAGGGTCAACTGGAGGAGGGTCAACCGGAGGAGGGTCAACTGGAGGAGGCTGGAATTCCGGTGGAGGGTCAACTGGAGGAGGGTCAACTGGAGGAGGGTCAACTGGAGGATATGGAGGAAGCACCGGAGGAGGCTGGAATTCCGGTGGAGGGTCAACTGGAGGAGGGTCAACTGGAGGAGGGTCAACTGGAGGGGGGTCAACTGGAGGATATGGAGGAAGCACCGGAGGAGGCTGGAATTCCGGTGGAGGGTCAACTGGAGGAGGGTCAACTGGAGGATATGGAGGAAGCACCGGAGGAGGCTGGAATTCCGGTGGAGGGTCAACTGGAGGAGGGTCAACTGGAGGAGGGTCAACTGGAGGAGGGTCAACTGGAGGAGGGTCAACTGGAGGATATGGAGGAAGCACCGGCGGAGGCTGGAATTCCGGAGGAGGGTCAACTGGAGGAGGGTCAACTGGAGGAGGGTCAACTGGAGGAGGGTCAACTGGTGGAGGGTCAACTGGAGGATATGGAGGAAGCACCGGCGGAGGCTGGAATTCCGGAGGAGGGTCAACTGGAGGATATGGAGGAAGCACCGGAGGAGGGTCAACTGGAGGAGGCTGGAATTCTGGAGGAGGGTCAACTGGAGGAGGGTCAACTGGAGGATATGGAGGAAGCACCGGAGGAGGGTCAACTGGAGGAGGCTGGAATTCCGGAGGAGGGTCAACCGGAGGAGGGTCAACTGGAGGATATGGAGGAAGCACCGGAGGAGGATCAACTGGAGGAGGCTGGAATTCCGGTGGAGGGTCAACAGGAGGAGGGTCAACTGGAGGAGGGTCAACTGGAGGAGGGTCAACTGGAGGAGGCTGGAACTCAGGAGGAGGGTCAACTGGAGGAGGGTCAACTGGAGGAGGGTCAACTGGAGGAGGGTCAACTGGAGGAGGGTCAACTGGAGGAGGCTGGAACTCAGGAGGAGGGTCAACTGGAGGAGGGTCAACTGGAGGAGGGTCAACTGGAGGAGGGTCAACTGGAGGAGGCTGGAACTCAGGAGGAGGGTCAACTGGAGGAGGCTGGAACTCAGGAGGAGGGTCAACTGGAGGAGGGTCAACTGGAGGAGGGTCAATTGGAGAAGGTTGGAACTCAGGAGGGTCAACTGGAGGAGCGTCAACTGGAGGAGGGTCAACTGGAGGAGGGTCAACTGGAGGAGGGTCAACTGGAGGAGGCTGGAACTCAGGAGGAGGGTCAACTGGAGGAGGGTCCACTGGAGGATATGGAAGACACAACGAAGGAGGGTCAACTGGAGGAGGCTGGAATTCAGGAGGAGGGTCAACTGGAGGAGGGTCAACTGGAGGAGGCTGGAATTCAGGAGGAGGGTCAACTGGAGGAGGGTCAACTGGAGGAGGGTCCACTGGCGGTGGCTGGAACACCGGAGGCACTGGAGGCTCTTTTGGAGGTAATGCATGTTTTGAAGAGGAGAAAGCTTTCTAGTTAAAGGAGACATGATGCTTAAATATCACTCAGGCTTTAAAAGTCTGCTAGTAGCTAATGTTGGATGCGTCTACTTAAATGTCCACGTTCGAGTGGTCGTAAAGAGCAATGAATGTGATTATTTTGTTCAAGGTTTACTTGGAATCTGCCATGTTTGAAAGTTGTTATATCATTCAGAGGAAAAGTGGAAAGGTGTGGTTTGTATTCTGAAGTATAAAGGCACCAGCAGGCCAGAGCATGAATTATTTCTTGATTATTCTCAAAGTACAGTGTAAAGGATAAGATGATTTGTTTGCTTGCTTAGTCGGTGCTTTCTTTACATTCAGTTAAAATTTCAAAAAAGGAAATGTTGGCAAATGCAGTACAGGTGTAGTATATTATAGGGGACGGGATAGCTCAGTGGTCAGAGCACTCGCTTTCCCCCAGACAAAATTAAGCAGCGTCGAGCGTGATTATCAATTGGATGGGTGACCGTTTGTGCGCCTTGGCTTCAGTACAGTCCCACAGTTCACCCAGCTGTTAATGGATCCATGCCCTCTTTGGGGTAATGGAAGGTTAAGCAGCGAGGGAGAGGAGATGGGCACCACCCTCAACACATCAAGCTTGAGTGTAATGATCGTTTGGACTACATCACGTCAGTCACCAAGTGATTTTGAAGATCGTGATCGAGAATTCTGAATGCAACAACTAAACGTGTATCTTAGAAAATGATTTAACATTGATTGATGCTTTGAGCGTCAAAAGTCATAAGCACTGGTTACGGCATGCTTCACGCCGCAAAGACAGTGTCCTGTACTTCCTTTGGTCAGACCAAAGGCTTTGTCGGTTATTGATATGATGTAAGCAAAGCGCCAAGGCACTTAAATTGTTGTTATATTTAAAATGTTATGTTGATATTGCCTTCACCCATGACAAACACTTAGCATAACTACCCGCACTCTCTGAAGTCAGACTATGGCTGCCTATATGGCAAGGTTCTTGAAAACAGGGATACACTCCAACTTGCTTCTCCTCCAGTGTGGACTTAGCGTCTTACAGTCATCGCCAGGTGTGGGGAGAGAGACAGAGTACAGGATGTAATGAAGGTGACCACTGGGCTGTTGCATCAGCTAGGGAATGTGCAGCAGCAGCATCAAGACTGCGGCATTCTGAACTGGAACTTTCTTTCACACACTGTTATGTCTTCACCTATGTGCCTTGAGTAATTTAGCAGCATTATGTCTTGACATGCTTGGTAACCATTGCTAAACTTACCACTAACTTGTCATGGGACGGTAATTAGATTACCTCCCATGCGATCAGAGTCTTGTCACAGCATTGTGTTTCTAAATTGGGACACACCTGAGAATTGTGCGACACTCTTTTTCGTTGGGTGGTGGTTGAAAAGCTTCTGTTGCATACATTACGCCTACACGGTGAGATGTGGAAGTTATACAGCCTCGTTAAAGAGGCCACATGGTAATTGTCTAGCTGTGCCTTGTACCTGGGGTTTGTACAGAGATGGGAGACGAAAGATGTCCACTCTGTTACAAACTCTTGTCTGTGCACTTTGCCATATGCTGTTTTGAAAGCCAATTTGTGCTACATCTGCACAGGAGAAAGAAACAGCTGTGTAAACTATTCTCATTATTTGTTGTTCTTGTTGATATTATCATTATTGTCATTAATATTCAGGGGTGAAAAGTACTCTACAAATACCCATCATTATTGTTACCTTTGTAATGGGAAAAAAGTGCCTGAGAAATCTTTAATGTTATCATCATTATTGTTAATATTATTATGACCGCAGGTTTCCAGGGAGGCGGGGGCAACGACCTGACCCACCAGGCCCACGCCCAGTGCCGGAACATTCCCCCCGGCTACAACTACTCTGTGCCCTGGCACATCGCTCACCCTAACTACTGCAACGCCTTCATCCGCTGTGCCAACGGCTCTGCTCTCTTCCCCTGTGAAATCTGCGCCCCGGGCACCTACTTCCCTCAGGGCACTTTCTCTGTGTGAGTTCTTTCACTTCGTGCTGGGCATAAGGGGGGGGGGGGGGGGGATATAGTGAATGTTGTAGCTTTTGGCATGTGTGGAAAGCGTTACAAGAGAAACAGACACGGGTAGCAGCAAACTTACAACAGGACAGAGTCTTACCTGGTTTTGATGACTGTGTCCATGCTCTCCTTGCATCTGGCTCTTTTTCCCCCATGTTATACTATCCATGAAGTATCATTCAGCACAGGGTCCAACATCTTTGTTGATACTCAGTGCTGGCTGGTTTTGTTCATGACACAGACGCTGTTCCTTCACTTTTTTCTTTTCTTAGCTTTTTACCTGGTAACGGTGTTGTTGACAGAAAGCTGGTAACGGTGTTGTTGACAGACAGCTGGTAACGGCGTTGTTGACAGTCTGCTGGTAACGGCGTTGTTGACAGTCAGCTGGTAACGGCGTTGTTGACAGTCAGCTGGTAACGGCGTTGTTGACAGTCAGCTGGTAACGGCGTTGTTGACAAGCAGGGCGGTCAGCGTTGTTTCACAGCTGATGGAGGGAGGGGGGGGGAGGAGTCCAGCACCTAGAATGAGGCCATTGCCACAGAAAATGTTGGTTACTAGCACGAAGGCCGTCACGTCACACACACACACACACTCATACTCACGCACGCGCGCACATACACATGCAGACAGACAAACAGAATGTTAACAGACAGACCAGCAGAAGGACATACAATGACAAGAATGAGCAAGAAACAAGCAAACAACCCCTCCTTATCTGTCCCTTATTCCTTAAAAGAGAAGAAAAAGGAATCCACTGAAGTTGGAGTATGGCTGCCTGACAACAGCAACACATGCAAGCTTTTCATCCAATTTTAAAGAAAAAGGATACATTTTCATTCAATGCGTGCATATTCTCCGTCACCACCACCTCACCACCACTACCTCACCACCACCACAACACCACCACCACCACCACCACTACCACCACCACCACACCTCACTCACCACCACCACCTCAACACCACCACCACACCACCTCACTCACCACCACCACCACCACCTCACTCACCACCACCACCACCAACAACAACAATTACTACTACACCACCACCACCACCAACAGCAACATCAACAACAGCATGAGAAATAGAGCAAAGCATCAGTGACGAGTTCTGCCTTTATTTCTCCAGCTGCCGAACCAACCCCAAGAAATCGTTCCAAGGCATCTGCGGGCCGAGACAAATGGTGCCCTTCAACCAAGTGCAGACTGTGAGGGACAGGGCTTTTGACTGCAACCCTGAGGGAGCCATCGCCTTCCAGCGAGGAGGAGGTAGAGGAGGAGGACGAGGAGGAGGAGGAGGAGGTGGAGGTAGTGGGGGATGGGGAGGAAGAGGAGGAGGAGGACAAGGAGGAGGCAGTGGGGGATGGGGAGGAAGAGGAGGAAGCACAGGATGGGGAGGTGGTGGAGGAGGAGGTGGAAGAGAAAGTTGGCAACAGCAACAAACCGCTGAGTGGTAGAGTGCTGATGCTGGCTGACAGAATCCATCAACCCATTCAGACAAACGACCCAGGAACTGAAGACATGGCTATGCCTCATTCACGATTTTGAAAACCAAGCTTTTGTGTCCTTTAATTGCCAAATCTGTGTCAATGACTGCTTATTCTTTCACGTCATTGTAAGCGGATAATCATTTGCGTTCGGTTTTATTATTGGTCTCATTTTCGGCTATATATCTATGCTGTCACAGTGTTGAACAATATTGATGTCCCCATTCATGTTTCGGACTCTTGTTTTGGTTACTGACCACAGCAATTTTCGAGTAAGCACATGCACAATTGTATGTGTTTTGAAGCAAATGCGTGGCTGCTTTAGAAAGCAGATCACATCCAGTGGAAAATGTTATTTCAAATCTATCTATCCATCTGTCTGTCTATCTGTCTATCTATCCATCTATCTATCTATCTATCCATCTATCTATCTATCTATTTGAATTTCTTTTTCTCCATTATTCTCTATTTCTGTCTCAATCTCGCTGTATCACTCTGGTTCTTCACCCTATCTCTATTGGGCTTTCTCTGCATATCTATATCTTTGTTGTTATGCAAAATTGTAACGCATAAAATGTTTGCATGATGAAAAAGATTTTCAAAACTTTTAATCTGGAAGATGTGACAAGCAAGGCAAAGAAGAAGTCACATAATGAAAGTTGACTATAAAATAAACGCACTGGTCAACATTTTGTTTCTATTGGTCACATCACTTGAATTTTTTTTTTGAACAATTGTCCACGTGGTGTAAACATATATGCAATGTAAGTTTTTCAACTATAACCTGAACGTGAATAAATTTGAAGCAAAGCAAATCAAAGAAATATGTGTGTGTATGTGTTGAGTGTGTGTATATGTGTGTATTGTGTGTGTGTGTGTGTTTGTGAATGCATGTGTGTGTCTTTGTGTGTGTGTGTGTGTGTGTGTGTGTGTGTGTGGTGTTGTGTGTGTGTGTGTGTGTGTTTGTGTGCTCTCCATGTCTGTCTATCTGTGTGTGAGTCGGTGCACGCACAGGAAAAAGAATGGGGCAAATGAAGAAGTGGAAGTATCCAGAATACAAAGAATACATTGCCCACTTTCAGTCTGCATGACACTGTCTTTATTCCTATCGTGTTGTATTGTATGAAGCTGCGCCTTTGCATTGCCTTGCATTACTCTACAAGTCGTGTGTTGCACTAGTAAGCAATTTTTCTTTCTCATCTGAATAATTTTTATTCAAATCTGATGTCACAAATGGTGAAGTCAAGTTGGAAACACTTTAAGCCTCCCACGAAGGGCAATTACAATACTGACAGGCACATTGATACGAATCATATTCTCCAAAAGACACAAGGAAGCTACATTTCATATTGGTTTAAACATTCCAAGATAACCAAACAAAAATCCTCTCTCTCTCTCTCTCTCTCTCCTCTCTCTCTCTCTCTCTCTCTCTCTCTCACACACACACACACACACACACACACACACACACACACACACACACAGGGTGTAGGAATGCAATGTTGTAAGGACCTTTGACTAGACAGACATCTAAGCGTATCATATAATTATGTCACGCTCCTTAGGAAAACTTGCCTAAACCCACCCACTCTGACTATCTCCCCAACAACACCAATAACAGAACACAGAAGAAAAACGTTCCAAACTTGTTTGTTCACATTAACTTTCATAATACAATCAAACACACAAATTCAACTTTCATACACACTCTAAGTTTTAACTTTATAATCCCTTCCCCCTCTGGACAGCTCAGTGGTCGGAGCACTCGCTTTTCACCAAGTAAGCAGCATCGAGCGTGGCTACCACTTGGATAGGTGACCGTTTGCGTGCATTGGCTTCAGTACAGTCCCCAGGTTCAGCCAGCTGTAAATGGGTTCCTGCCTCCTCAGGGTTAGGGAAGGTAAAGCAGAGATGAAGAGGAGATGGGCGCCGCCCTCAATATGCTGGCCCCTGGAGAAGCTGAGGTCTCTGATGCCTCGCTCCCCTACGACCTTATAGGTTTTGCATGGACATCTTTACCTTTACTTTTTGTACCTCTTCGCTAACAGTTCTGAAAACCTGCTTGGAGTAATGTTTTCCACACCCTCCCCTCACAGTCTCAAAACACCGGCACTGTCGTGGAGCTCCTGGGCTTCTGAGGTGCTCAGGGCAGGTTGAAGGTGGACTGGCGGTGGGGAAGAGGGAAATGGGTCAAGGGGGAAAGAGGTGGGTCCAGGGGACAAAGGGAAACGGAGATCCTGAAGGATGAAGGACAAGCTGCGGGTAACGCTCTTCAAGACAGACGGGGCAAGACTCTCACCAGACTTGACTCCACTACTCTCACTGGGAAGGAATAGGGAGCACTTCTGCACCCTAAGAAAGACACTGACAAGACGGGCAACGACGGAATGACGCACGAAAATAGGAGTGTGTTGCAGGCAGGACAGTGTGTCGTGGGCAGGGCGCAAGATTAACCACAGGTTCACACAACTCTATGCTTATTTAAGATAAAAGATAAAGGGCAAACTTTCCCCAGAGAGGGGAACAAAACAAAACTCCTATGTGGGGGTCACCACTGCCATTTTGGTAAGTTCAATGCTGGGACTAGAGGAAGAACGGTTGGAATGTTCACGACCTGGAATGATAATAATAATAATAATAATAATAATAATAATAATAATAATAATAATAATAATATATGGAATTCACATAGGGCTGAATCTTGTAAAAACAATGAGGCAAGGTCTGTTTTAGGTGACTACAGAGCAGCACACAAAAGTTATGACAGTACTGAAAAAGCCAAAGAAGCTATGAAACAATCTGGGGTTAAGGGTCCTCCTTGTATGGTGACACTAAAGACAACAAAGAACAAAAAAAACAAAGAGGAAGAAGAAGATGAAGACTAAAGCAGAATCTGCTAAGAATACATTAACAAACAAGAAACTGACATAAAAGACTTACCAAGGACAGACATGTATATGCAGCAGAACAGTTGCAGGATGTACCTTGAAGTATAGTAAGTGCTGCAGAAAAAGTCACCAGGCCTGTACCTCACTCCCTGTAGGATCTATCATCAGATGTGTTTTTGTTAATCTGCAAGGATAATATACATGTAGGCTCTGTGCTGAGGCAATTTTGCTTCTGAAGAAATGGATAAAGTTAACAGAAATGGTATTATGACGAAAACCAAGAAATTACGTCATTCAGAAGGTCATATTGAAGATGACACAATTTAATCTTGGAAGCCAGAGTCACTGAACTAAAGGCAATGGTTTGTAACATAGAAAATGACGTCAGCACAATGGCAGAGCACTTGACTCCTCCTTCATTGGGTTGAAAGAACAATGCAGACCATGGCATGAATCAGAACATCAATGCTGCAGTCTCTGAAACAGACTCACCTGAACCATCAACAAACATGATTCAGAAAAGAGATGGCAGTCAAAAAAAAAGCCAAGAAAACCCTCAAACAAAACTCAAGATCAGACAGCACAAAAACGATTGAGAAAAGACCACAATATTAGACCTTGATGAAAGGCTCCCTCTACTAGATCTAGATCTATCTGATGAAGAGTCTAAACAAGATTTGAATTGTGTCACAGATAATGATGGCTATATGAACTCAAGTACCCAATAAGAAGAAAAACTGGATGATCATGATTTAAGTGAAAACGTAATTTCAGGCAGTCTTCCATATGTTCTGATGCTGCATGACTCTGTACTGGATGGTCCTGACGCTGAACACTGGGAAACTCATACTGCCTTGCCATCAATAAATATATATATATATAAGAAAAATGCATACACAATCAATGATTGGGTAAAAGAAAGAGAAAAATATCAATTGATCCCAAATGTAGTATTAATTTATTCACTTTGGTTTGTATAACTTAAAGAACTAACACCAGAAACAACCAGTCAGAAGAAGGGACAGGGGTCAGGGTAGCTTGGTGGTTACAGTGATGTATTGGTGATCTGCTGACCCGGTTCGATTATCGTTTGAGAGGATTTTTCCTCTGGACTTAACATCAGTGTTGACTCCACTCTCCACAAAAGTCCTTTGGATGAGACTATAAACTGAGGTCCCATGTGCGAAGGCATGCAGAACATCTTGTGCACACGTTAAAAACCGTTCAGTGTTTTTCGGTAGAGTAGGCCATTGTGTGCTGGTGGGAATGGATGACAACATTTACAAAACTGCATACATACGGGGACTGGATGAAAAAAAACACTTGAGTGCTTATTTCATTATCCTCGAAATAAAACAATAACATAAATTTAAAAAAAAAAGATACAGATCATCCAAAAGATCAGTGAAGAAGACATCAAAGACATGCAGATAGATTTTGTGTTTGGAGAGTTGTTCAAACTGAACAATGTTTCTTTTATATAGACCAAAAAACAAAACCCTATTTGGGAATACAGTCAGGGGCAGAAGTGAGAGGTCATGGTGTTCTGGCAGGTAATATTGGCCAACATCTGCACTCACCATGCTGGAAAATCAGCAGAAAACAGAAACCATGTTTGGCAAGAACTCTGAAATACAAAGAAGAGACACTGGACAAACATAATTATAATTATACTGCTGAGCTAGGCAGCAAGTGAAAGAATTTCCACACAAAACTGCAGCAACACTGTGGACAGGAAGTGCTCTTCTCATGTCTCTGACTCTGTCTGTCAGTCTATCTCTCTCTCTCTGTCTCTCTGTCTGTCTGTCTGTCTCTATGTCTCTGACGCTGTCTCGGTCTCTATCTGCCTCTCTGTTTCAGTCTCCATCTCTGCCTCTCTCTCTACCTGTCCCTCTCTCTCTCTCTCTCTCTCTCAGTTAAAGCAAGATCTAAGCCATAAGAAGCGAACTATTTTATCATAAAAATATATTGATACCATTATAAATCTTTCGTCTCTGCCTGTCTCTTTGTCTGTCTATATGTCTCTCTGTCTTTTGTCTCTGTCTGCTCTCTCTCTCTCTCTCTCTCTCTCTCCCTCCCTCCCTCTAGGGCATGTTATTCCAACACCCTACTACAATGCCTGTTTCCTTTGGGAGGTGGCCATTATGTGTGCGCTAACCTGCCATCAACATGGCTGTCTGGCTTGAGGGGACCTGGCCTGACCTGACACTGCTGTGGCAGTGTACCGCCCACAGTGGCCCTCTGTAGGGGCCAGCTCAATGCTAGGGTTCCTGATTATAATATAGGGTTGTTAGGCAGGGAGGGAGGGAAGGAGGAGAGAGAGGGGAGAGAGAGAGAGAGGGGGGGGGGCAATAGAGGAGAGATATACAGACAGAGAGAGAGTGTGTGTGGCTGTGGTGTGTGTGTGTGTGTGGTGTGTTCATGTGTGCCTGCTTGTGTAGTGTAAGCATGATGTGTGTATGTGCGTGTTGTGTGTGTGTGTGTGGGTGTGTGTGTTGTGTGTGTGTGGTGTGTGTGTGTTCATGTTCATGTGTGCCTCTTGTGTAGGTGAAGCATGATGTGTGTGTGTGTGTGTGTGTGTGTGTTTGTGTGTGTATGTGTGTGTGTGTGTTTCTGTAAACAGTAGTGCAAATCTTGATGTTATGGGACATGACAGTGTGGCAAGACTTCAAACATGCATAAATGGGACAGCAAGCTAAAGCATGTGGATGGAAAACAAACAAGAAAAGTAAAACATTCAAGAATCCTGTTTTGAAGAGGCCACCTTAGAGTTGAAACGGGTAGTATTGATCATCATAATTTTATTGTAAATGGTGCATCAAAGTGTTCACATGTCAGCCATGAAGCAGTATCATTCATTCTGTGTAATTTTATCCAGAATCGTGTATTGAAGTATCCACATTACATAAATGAAGCAGTATCAATAATGCAGTTTTTGGAGAACTTGATATTTGAGTATTCATAAGTAAGATATTAGACTATATATATATATATATATATATATATTAAATATAAATATATATATATATGCTAATTTCTGACATAAATAAATAATATATATATATATATATATTATATATATGATAAATATATATATATATATAAATAAATATATATTATATATATATATATGAGCAGTTATCAGTTACAACTGTTCCATTATTTTGAACATATTTTGTTAGTCACTTTAGAAATAAAACTATCAGATACAAAAATCCTTGAACAAAATTGAAATCTTTTAGTAACACTATCTGAGGTTAATTTCAAAATATTTCGCCAAAAATTAAATTCAGAAAAAAATCTATTATAAAAAAAATACACTAAAAAATGAAATCTTTCAATAATGCTATTTCAGGCACTAATGAGTATGGACCTGCCTTTGGCCTGACTTTATGGACTCCTAGATAAAGAAGACTCTTCCGATGTCCTGGCGGTGATTGAAGTATTACCCTTAGTGGTATCTCACACAGAGATACTTTTCATCATTAAACCTTGCATCTGTAACATTGACCTCAGTCAAGGCCATAAGCTTTGTCAGATGTAAATCCCCCAACCACAAACTCTATCAGTTCTGGATCCCCCCCACACCATAAACTCTATCAGTTCTGGATTCCCCACATCATAAACTCAGTTCTGGATCTCCCCTCACACCATAAACTCTATCAGTTCTGGATCTCCCCTCACACCATAAACTCTATCAGTTCTGGATCTTCCCTCACACCATAAACTCTATCAGATCTAAATCCCCCCATAAACTGTATCAGTTCTGGAATCCCCTACACCATAAACTGTATCAGTTCTGGAATCCCCTACACCATAAACTGTATCAGTTCTGGATCCCCTACACCATAAACTGTATCAGTTCTGGATCCCCTACACCATAAACTGTATCAGTTCTGGATCCCCCTCACCATAAACTCTATCAGTTTTGGATCCCCCTCACCATAAACTCTATCAGTTTTGGATCCCCTACACCATAAACTCTATCAGTTTTGGATCCCCTACACCATAAACTCTATCAGTTCTGGATCCCCTACACCATAAACTCTATCAGTTCTGGATCCCCCACACCATACACTCTATCAGTTTTGGATCCCCCACACATCGTAAACTCTATCAGTTCTGGATCCCCCACACATCGTAAACTCTATCAGTTCTGGATCCCCCACACATCGTAAACTCTATCAGTTCTGGATCCCCCACACATCGTAAACTCTATCAGTTCTGGATATCCCCCACACCATAAACTCTATCAGTTCTGGATATCCCCCACACCATAAACTGTATCAGTTCTGGATATCCCCCACACCATAAACTCTATCAGTTCTGGATATCCCCCACACCATAAACTGTATCAGTTCTGGATATCCCCCACACCATAAACTCTATCAGTTCTGGATATCCCCCATACCATACACTCTATCAGTTCTGGATCCCCCCCCCCACACCATAAACTCCATCAGTTTATGGTGTGTGGATCCAGAACTGACAAAGCTTACGGCCTTGGCTGAGGGTAATCCTACACACTGCAAGGTTTTTAAAAAAACAAAAACCCAGAGAAAAAGTAATAACTGCCTTTGAAATTCCAGTGGCTCTGGCAGCTTCGAGCGACCATCAAATGATTTTTTTTTTTGCGCCTCATTAGCGAATTGAAGTACGAACCGATAGGGTTGAGCAAGGTTCAATTTTTGTATGAAGTCATTCTTTGTGTGCTATCCTAAACCAAAGCATCACAACTTCCACGTGATTCTAGTGTGTGTGTGTGCCGAAATAGCAAGTTGACGGCACTGGTCACATCACGCATGGAGTCAAGATGGCGGTGTCTGTGGTCAGTTGACATTGTTTTCTAAGCGTTCTCACCACTAAATGATTTAGCTTGACGTAAAAAAACCACGAAAACAAAACCCACAGCCCAAAACAACCCCACTCTTGCTCTACTCATATAAAAACAACCAAAACAATACACACAACAATAACAACCTCGGCATTTATTTATTTATTCTTTTATATCGAGGATAATGGAATAAGCACTCATGTGCTTTTTTTTACATCCAGTCCCCGTGTGTATGCGATTTTTGTAAATTTTGTCATCCGTTCCCACCGGCACACAATGGCCTACTCTTACGAAAAACGGAACAGGATTTAACGTGTGCGCAAGATGTTCTGCGTGCGTTCGCACACGGGGTCTCGGTTTATAATAATAATAATAATAATAATGCATGGAATTTATATAAGGCTGAATCTTGTAAAGGAACAAATCAAAGCGCTCATAGTCTCATCCGAAAGACTTTTGAGGAGAGTGGAGTCTGCACTGACGTTAGTTAACTCCAGGAGAAAATATCCCCTTGAACGAGAATCGAACCCGGGTCGTCAGATTGCGAGCGCAATGTTCTAACCACTAGGCTATCCCGTTCGTAGCAGCAGCATCAGCAGCACAATAACAACGATAATGATAAGAAGAGAACCTGTGCATTTTCGAACCTGAAACCGGTTTAGCTGCAGGTCCCCTTTAAGGCAGGGGATAGAGGGGGTGGGGGCGGCAGTGGGGTGTGTGAGGTGTGTGTGACAGACACGTTGACATCGAGAATTCAGAGAGAGAGCAAGCAGGTGTACAGAAGAGAGCTGTCTGTGCACGCTTTGACAGGTGAGCTGCTTTGGGCTGGCTTTTCTTTCGGTTTTTTTTTGGTCGGATTTGTTGGTGTTGTTCACGGTCTTTGAAAACAAAAGTTGTCTTAACTAAGCTTGTTGAAGGCCACATCTTCATGTTTTTTCTTTCGTCTTATGCTCTTTTATTTTCCTCTTTTTCTTCCGTCATCTTCGTCTCCTCCTTCTTCTCCTCCTCTTCTGATTGTTGTTGTTGTTGTTCTTCTTCAACATACATAATGCAGACATACATACATACATACATACAGACAGACAGACAGACAGAGGCCGAAACAAAGAGACAGATACTTTTAAAGAGGAACACGGAGATGAATAATTTTGTACTGTAAACTTCAAAACCACACACACACACACGCACACACGCACATACGCGCGCGCGCACGCACACACACACACACACACGCGCGCGGGCGCGCGCGCGCAATCATCATCATCATCATTATGTGGATCGGTGGTCTAGAGGTAACGCGCCTGTCTAGAAAGCGAAAAGTCCGGGTCTGAAGTGTGCGGCGGTTCGTACCCCGTTTGGACCGGAAATTTTTCCCCCATCCATTAGACCATGAGTGGTGGTCTGGGCGCTAGTCTTTCGGATGAGACGATAAACCGAGGTCCCGTGTGTTACACGTAATTATTTAGCGCACGTTAAAAAACCCACGGCAACAAGAGAGTTGTCCCTGGCAAAATTCTAAGAAAAAAAGCCACTCTGATAGGGAAACAAATACAGCTGCAGCAAAAACAAAAAAACAACAAAAAAAACAAACAAAAAAACAAAACAAAAAAAGGGTGAAAGGGTGGCGCAGCGCTAAGTGGCGACGCGTTCTCCCGCTCTCCCCGGGGAGAGCAGCCCGAATTTCACGGAGAGAAATCTGCCGTGACTTAAAGTGGTATGAAATAAAATCTGAGTGCTTTGATTTGTTGCTTTACAAGATTCAGCGCTATATAAATTCCATACATTATTATTATTATTATTATTATTATTATCAACATCATCATCATCAGCAGCAGCAGCAGCAGCAGCACAGTCGTCGTCATCATCATGATCATCATCATCATAACAAAAGTGAAGATATATATA
>CM054167.1:37098594-37106094 GCA_028751875.1 Rapana venosa | reverse complement strand
GTCTTACAGTTTGTTGTGGCCAGTATGGTGAAAATGACGTCACTGTGGGTTCTGGCTCTGATTGTGACGTGCCTCCATTACGTCACGGCACAAGGTGGGAGACACTGGAGTTTTCTCTGGCTGGACAGTTTTGCTTTGATGTTGTGTTCTATATTTACTCTCCTTTGGCTCAGGCAAAACTCTTCATCAGTGACAGGTACAAGCACAATACTGAGGTCTACATTACAGTGTTGTTATTCTTTGAAATATAATAATAATAATAATAATAATAATAATAATAACAACATTGTATGGAATTTATATAGCGCTGAATATATAAATTCAATACATTATAATAATAATAATAATAATTTATTATTATTATTATTATTATTATTATTATTATTATTATTCAAAGTATAACATGACCATGACCAAATATGACCATGTCTTATCCATGACAAGCACTCTGCATAACAATCTCTATCCTCTATTATAATAGAAAACGAGGATCATCTGAAGTCGGAATACAGATGTCTGTATGGTAAGGTATTTGGATACAGTGATACACACAAAGATCTCATTCAGTGCTCTTTTACAGGGATTGCCCAGTGTGAGGAATAAGACTTTCTGCAGTATCAGAGAGACCCCAAGATGCAAGCAGATTGATTGATTGAGTGATTGATTAAATTTTATTGTTATTTTATACGGATTGTACTGAACGCAATACCGTGGAACGGTTGATCCAGTCGAAAAGCATATGAACCGAGTAATCTTAGCTGAAATATAGTATATCCTCATGTACTACATTAGATATCAGCTTTTCCAGACTTTCCTGCTCTCCTTTTTTCATTTTCTTTCCTTTTTTGTGTGGTTATTCTCGTACATAGATTTCTTGTTTATTCATATAGAAAATAAGGTCTTTATTGATTGATTGATTGATTGATTGATTGATTCTTTGGTTGATTGATTGATTGATTGATCAAGTGATTGATTGAGTGAGTGAGTGAGAGAGTGAGTGAGTGAGTGATTCTTAGATTGATTGATTCTTAGATTGAATGGCTGTTTTGAGTGAGTGAGTGAGTGAGTGAGTGAGTGAGTGAGTGGGTGAGTGAGTGAGTGAGTCTGCAGACATTGGGGTAAAATAATCATCAGTCAATTTTGAGACAGATGAGGATTGCTCTGATTCTCTGATTTGCTCTCTGAACCTGATTGATCGATTGACAGGTTAACTGATTGATAGATTGATGGATCAAATCATTCTTCAGACATTGTCAGGACCTATCAGGAGAAGAAAAGATAAACTGATCATCAGTCAGTTGTGAGACCAATGAGGCTGGCTCCAATTGTATGAGTAGTTGTTCGCATTTTGATATACGGATTGATTGAATGGTTGAATGATTGAGTGAATGACTTATGGAATGATTGATTGACTGAAGAACTAATTGAATGATTGATTGATTGATCGATTGATTTATTGATAGATAAGATTGATTGATATAAAAGATTGATTGATTTGATAATTGATTGATTGATTGATGAACTGGCTGCAGACAGTCGTCTGATTGATAGATAAGATTGATTGATTTATTGATCTATGATCTATCAATTGATAGATAAGATTGATTGATTGATGATATGGCTGCAGTCAGTCGACTGATTGATAGATAATATTGATTGATTGATCTATCGATTGATTGATAGATAAGTGATTGATTGATCTATCGATTGATTTATAGATAAGATTGATTGATCTATTGATTGATTGATAGATAAGATTGAATGATTGATTGATAGGTAAGATTGATTGATAGGTAAGATTGATTGACATACAATTGATTGATTTGATAATTGATTGATTGATTGATCGATGGACTTGCTGCAGACCTTGTGAGACCCTGTCCAGCAGCAGAGAAGATGATGAACGCTTCCAGGGTCAGCTGTGAGACAGACCAGGACTGCCCCTCCTCTCTGCTGTGCTGTCCTTACCGCGCTGCCTCCAGCACATGTGTCCAGCCCTGTAACAAGGAGGCCTTTGTTTTGTTTGTTTAATGTCTATTCACTTCATGGTGATTTAGACACACCCGCATTCACACCAAAGTACCTATTATTACACACCCCATCTCTCTCTCTCTCTCTCTCTCTCTCTCTCTCTCTCTCTCTCTCTCTCTCTCTCTCTCTCTCTCTCTCTCTCTCCCTTACACGGACTCACACACACATGCATATATATAAATACACACACACACACACACACACACACACACAATATATATAATATATATATATATATATATATATATATATATATATATATATATATATATATATATATATATATATATAACTAATTACAGTAATGGTCTTACAGGTGAAGAATATTATGACTTCAGCAACTGACATTATGAATTGCTGAGAGTCATATAAAACTTCTTGACTAGTGGCATATTTCTTATGAATATCTAAACCTCTTCTTTTATACATGTCAAAAAGAATTGGGCAATCAAACAACAAATGGTGGATTGAAAGGGGAATAGAACAACAACATGTTACATTTTTTGAATATTTAACAAGGATGTCTTAGTTGCCGCGTCTCCCTCTGTTGTGTTGTGTTTGGTTGTGTTGTGTTTTGTTTTGTCTTGTTTTGTTGTGTTGTGTTTTGTTGTGTTTTGTTTTGTATTGTTGTGTTGTGTTTTTGTTGTGTTGTGTTGTGGTGTGTTTTGTTTTGTTTTGCATTGTTTTGTTGTGTTGTGTTTTGTTTTGTTTTGTTTTGTCTGCTGACCACACTAACAGAGATGTGTCCATCCCTGTAACAAAGATGGCTTTGTTACCGCGTCTCCCTCTGTTGTGTTTTGTATTGTTGTGGGTTTTTTGTTGTGTTTTGTTTTGTTGTGTTTTGTTTTGTTGTGTTTTGTTTTGTTGTGTTTTGTTTTGTTGTGTTTTGTTGTGTTGTGTTTTGTTTTGTTGTGTTTTGTTGTGTTGTGTTTTGTTTTGTTGTGTTGTGTTTTGTTGTGTTTTGTTATGTTTTGTATTGTTTTGTTGTGTTTTGTTTTGTTGTGTTTTGTTGTGTTGTGGGTTTTTGTGTTGTGTGTTGTGTTTTGTTTTGTATTGTTTTGTTTTGTTATGTTTTGTATTGTATTGTTTTGTTGTGTTTTGCTTTGTTGTGTTGTGTTTTGTTGTGCTGTGTTGTGTTTTTCCTGCTGACCACACTAACAGAGATGTGTCCATCCCTGTAACAAGGATGGCTTTGCTACTGTGTCTCCCTCTGTTGTGTTGTGTTGTGTTTTCTTGTGTTGTGTGGTGTTTTGTGTTGTTTTGTTGTGTCTTGCTTTGTCTTGTTTTATAGTGTTTTGTTTTGTATTTTTTTGTTGTGTTTCACCTGCTGACCACACTAACAGAGATGTGTCCAGCCCTGTAACAAGGATGTCTCTGTTACCGCGTCTCCCTCTGTTGTGTTGTGTTGTGTTGTGTCGTGTTGTGTCGTGTTGTGTTGTGTCGTGTTGTGTTGTGTCGTGTTGTGTTTTGTTGTGTTTTGTTGTGTTGTGTTATGTTGTGTTTTGCTTTGTTGTGTTGTGTTGTGTTGTGCCTGCTGACCACACTAACAGAGATATGTCCATCCCTGTAACAAGGATGGCTTTGTTACCGCGTCTCCCTCTGTTGTGTTGTGTTGTGTTTTGTTGTGTTGTGTTTTGTTTTGTTGTGTTTTGTTGTGTTGTGGTTTGTTTTGTCGTGTTGTGTTTAGTTTAGTTTTGCTTTGGGTTGTTGTGTTGTGTTTTGTTTTGTTGTGTCGTGTTTTGTTTTGTTTTGTTTTGTTGTATTGTTGTGTTTTGTTGTATTGTTTTGTTTTGTTGTATTATCTTGTTGTGTTTTGTTGTGTTGTGTTGTGTTTTGCCTGCTGACCACATTAACAGAGATGTGACCAGCCCTGTAAGGATGGTTTTGTTGCCGCGTCTCCCTCTGTTGTGTTATGTTGTTTTGTGTTTTGTTGTGTTGTGTTGTGTTTTATTTTGTCTCAGTACCACTCCACCAGCAGATGTGTACTGCCCTGTATGTCTTTGTAAACTTGTCTTCCCATCTTTTGTTTTGTGTTGTTTTATTTTGCCTTGTTTTGTTTTTGTTTTTTGTTTGATTTTGTTTTGTTTTCTTTGGCTCTGTTTTCTTTTGTTTTAATTGTTTTGTTGTGTTGTGTTTTGTTTTGATTGTTTTGTTGTGTTTGATTTATTTTGTTTTGTTTAGTTTTTTTTTATTGTTTTGTTTAATTTTTAAAAAATTATCTTGATTTGTTTTGATTTGCTTTGATTTGTTTTTCTTCGTTTTGTTTTTGTTTTGTTTACCCTCCATACCACCCCACCAACAAATGTGTCCTGCCCTGTATGTCTCTGTACGCTTGTCTCCCTCTGTTGTGTTTTGTTTTGCTTCTTACGATGTTTCTAGTTATCTTTGTGTCTGTTTTCCTCTGTGTGGTTTTCTGTCTGTCTTTGTACCTCTGAATCTTTGACTATCTCCCCTCTTTCATTCACCCTCTCCGCTCATTCATCCCCCATCTCTCTCTATAGAGGGGACGGGATAGCCTAGTGGTCAGAACATTGCGCTCGCAATTTGACGAACCGGGTTCGATTCCCGTTCAAGGGGATATTTTCCCCTGGAGTTAACATCAGTGCAGTCTCCACTCTCCCTAAAAGTCCTTCGGATGAGACTATAAACCGAGGTCCCGTGTGCGAACGCACGCAGAACATCTTGCGCACACGTTAAATCCTGTTCCGCTTTTCGTAAGAGTAGGCCATTGTGTACCGGTGGGAACAGATGACAGAATTCACAAATCCGCATACACACGGGGACTGGATGTAAAAAAGCACATAAAGGCTTATTTCATTATCCTCGATATAAAATAATAAATGAATAAAAAAAAAATCTATTCATTGATTCATTCGTTCACTCATTTATTCATTCATTCAATATTTGACTCTCTCTCTCCCTCTCTATCCCCCTCCCCTCTCTCTCTCTCCCTCTCTCTTTCCTTCTTCCTTTCTTACTTCAATTGTCATTGTCATTGTCATTGTCATTGTCATTGTCTCTCTCTCTCTCTCTCTCTCTCTCTCTCTCTCTCTCTCTCTCTCTCTCTCTCTCTGGCAGTTGCTGTAAGTTTCGGTATGTCGTCTTTGTCCGTTTGTCTGCCTGCCCGTCTCTCTCTTTGAAAGAGGTAGGTGTGTGAGTATGAGAGAGCGAGAGAGAGAGAGCGAGAGAGAGAGAGCGAGAGAGAGAGAGAGAGAGAGAGAGAGAGAGAGAGAGAGAGAGAGAGAGAGAGAGAGAGAGAGAAAACTGGCAAGCAGAAGACATCATTCATAAGAGAGTAAACATTCCTGCTGCACACACACACACACATCTTTATGTTCATGCAGGCGCACTCAGGCATACACGGGTACGCACACACATTTGAACCAACGCGCGCGCGCACACCACACACACACACACACACACACATTCTCTCTCTCTCTCTCTCTCTCTCTCTCTCTCTCTCTCTCTCTCTCTCACACACACACACACACACACACACACACACACACACACACGCACAAACACACGCGCGCGCACGCACACACACACTCTCTCTCTCTCACACACACACACTCACACACACACACACAAAACACACACACACACACACACACACACACACACACACACACACACTAAAGAACACAACAGACACAGTCATGAAAAATATTCCCATCGTAGTTATACCTTCCCTAAAAAATATATATAAACAAATACAACAAACCAAAAGACGTGTTAAAAACTTTAGAACCCTTCAAACAAGTGCTCCTTGGTACCAAGGGTCTGTTAAACTAAGTCGTGGCAGTAACAATGACATCAGAATGCCGTCAGCGCCTGGGCTTTATCACAGTTCTTGATTAAACCACTTACGTGGGGGGCAACAACAGCAAAGTGAGAGGCTGTATGACCAGTGGCTTTCCCACTCATGGAATTCCACTTCACAGCTTAGTCTTTAGTGATCGACTATGACTCTCTGACTAGGAGGCTTGACTCGCACAGTCCTTATGTGCTGCAGCCCTGGGGGCTGGTTGGCCTTTGGAGAACATCTCCAACGCTGACTGTCCTTATGCCCACTTGGCCGAGAGAGTGGGGATGTACTGTGGGCAAGGCATCTCCACTATAATCAAATTTCTGCCCAGTTTCCAAAACAGCAGCTGCCTCCTCTGCTGTTTTGGAGGTCATCGTCGGACACCACGGACAAACATACATAACTACTATGTCATGTTGCAGTGATCCCTAACTATCAAGCCACGTTGTACATCCTGGGATTGCCCAGAATAGCTGATGAGGGAAGGCATCTGACCAACTTCGTGAGTCTCTTTGTTCTTTTTATTTTGGATTTAATTATTCGAATTATTTTGATATATGGCCTTCAACCGGTAGATACTCCAATAAGCCGTTTAGATCTCTCTCATCTCCATGTTAATTATATGCATTTTATGATCAAGGATGTTACTTCTTTATCTAATTTGGGAGTCGTCTGATCAATCACACTGTCTTCAAACCGTGAACTACTGTTTATATGATCGTTATCACAGTCTTTTTTTCACAAATCTGTCAGATTGTGTGTCTTTGCAACCTTCATTACGACTCATTTGACGAACTCTGCTGTCGTCATAAGCTGTTAAGTACTGTACATCTGATCAATGATAATTGTCATAGCAGTTAACTACTGCACTTCTGATCACTGATAATTGTCATAGCAGTTAACTGCTGCACTTCTGATCACTGATAATTGTCATAGCTGTTAACTACTGCACTTCTGATCAATGATAATTGTCATAGCAGTTAACTACTGCACTTCTGAGCAATGATAATTGTCATAGCTGTTAACTACTGCACTTCTGATCAATGATAATTGTCATAGCTGTTAACTACTTCACTTCTGAGCAATGATAATTGTCGTCATAGCTGTTAACTACTGCACTTCTGATCAATGATAATTGTCATAGCAGTTAACTACTGCACTTCTGATCAATAATAGTTGTCATAGCTGTTAACTACTGCACTTCTGATCAATGATAATTGTCATAGCTGTTAACTACTGCACTTCTGATCAATGATAATTGTCGTCATAGCTGTTAACTACTGTACATCTGATCAATGATAATTGTCGTCATAGCTGTTAACTACTGCACTTCTGATCAATGATAATTGTCGTCATAGCTGTTAACTACTGCACTTCTGATCACTGATAATTGTCGTCATAGCTGTTAACTACTGTACATCTGATCAATGATAATTGTCGTCATAGCTCTTAACTACTGCACTTCTGATCAATGATAATTGTCTTCATAGTTGTTAACTACTGTACATCTGATCAATGATAATTGTCGTCATAGCTGTTAACTATTGTACTTCTGATCAATGATAATTGTGATAATTGTCTCTATAGCTGTTAACTACTGCACTTCTGATCACTGATAATTGTCGTCATAGCTGTTAACTACTGCACTTCTGATCAATGAT
>CM054167.1:37063594-37088594 GCA_028751875.1 Rapana venosa | reverse complement strand
AGATGTGATAATTATTAGCAATGCCTGCCCGTTTCTGAGGAAGATGTCTTGGTCTGCCTGTGTCTCAGAACTGAACGGGAATGCTATAATTATCAGTCTGCTTTGAACACCTCCATTCAACAGTTTAAACAAAAATAATAAATGGAATTTATATAGCGCTATATCGTGTAAGACAAATGAAAGT
Source organism: Rapana venosa (assembly GCA_028751875.1). Classification (NCBI taxonomy): domain Eukaryota; kingdom Metazoa; phylum Mollusca; class Gastropoda; order Neogastropoda; family Muricidae; genus Rapana; species Rapana venosa. Next base: position 37,088,410 of record CM054167.1, on the reverse strand, counting down.
GCTTTGTATTCACTCTATTTTTACACAGTCATGCAACCAATAGCAATCAACAGTTTAAACACATTTAAATGTACGCGCGCGCGCACGTGCACACACACACACACACACACACACACGCTAACACACACACACACACACACACACACACACACACACACACACACACACACAGGTTACAAACTATGGTAGGGTGATGGGATAACGGCTGTTGAAGGTAGGGACAGTTCTGATATGAAACAGGTGGTAGTTCTGATATGAAGCAGGTGGCAGTTCTGATATGAAACGGGTGGCAGTTCTGATATGAAGCAGGTGGCAGTTCTGATATGAAACGGGTGGCAGTTCTGATATGAAACAGGTGGCAGTTCTGATATGAAACAGGTGGTAGTTCTGATATGAAACGGGTGGCAGTTCTGATATGAAACAGGTGGTAGTTCTGATATGAAACGGGTGGCAGTTCTGATATGAAAAGGGTGGCAGTTCTGATATGAAACGGGTGGCAGTTCTGATATGAAACAGGTGGCAGTTCTGATATGAAACGGGTGGCAGTTCTGATATGAAACAGGTGGCAGTTCTGATATGAAACGGGTGGCAGTTCTGATATGAAACAGGTGGCAGCTCTGATATGAAACAGGTGGCAGCTCTGATATGAAACAGGTGGCAGTTCTGATATGAAAAGGGTGGCAGTTCTGATATGAAACGGGTGGCAGTTCTGATATGAAACAGGTGGCAGTTCTGATATGAAACGGGTGGCAGTTCTGATATGAAACGGGTGGCAGTTCTGATATGAAAAGGGTGGCAGCTCTGATATGAAACAGGTGGCAGCTCTGATATGAAACGGGTGGCAGTTCTGATATGAAACGGGTGGCAGCTCTGATATGAAACGGGTGGCAGCTCTGATATGAAACGGGTGGCAGCTCTGATATGAAACAGGTGGCAGCTCTGATATGAAACAGGTGGGGAAAATCTTAGGTTTGAAGGAAATATGTCTTGAAGCAGGGTTTTGGTTAGACACGGGGATAAAGGGGCCCAAATCATGTTGCTGTTTTCTAGAATAAAAAAATTGCTAGATGCAAATATAGAGATTTCCTTGCGTGAATTTAAAGAAATTAGGTTGTAAAACATGTCTGAAGAAACCGATTTCTTGTACCTGTTATAGCTACAAAGGCTTAGGAGTTTGAAACATTTAGTTTTGGCAGCCATTTTGGATTGTTTCCATGGCAACAGTGCATAAAAATGAGTAATTTATAGATTTTTAGCATTTACTAGTGATGCCCTTTCAATATAGGGTACAACTTTTAACATGACCTTGTAAACAAAATTTCATCAATTTTGACCCCCATGTCCCACCTTAATTGTGTCATAAGTAGGCTTTTGGGGAAGAGAGAGGGGGGTTGTCATTCCAGATCGAAGAGGACCCATCAAAGACAAAAGCACATTTCGGGAACAGGGACCAACATACAGGAGCTGGTAGAAGAAAATGTTGGTTTTGTTGTAAAGGTTCTATAATTTTGTTTTAAGATTTTCATTACAGAAAAACATTCTGAAGCTACTTCATCCTGATTTTTAAAAAAGATTTACCTAACAAAAAACAACAACAGCAGCAGCAACACAACAACAACAACAACAATAAAACAACCTTTAAAAGATGAAAGCAGTAAAATAAATTATTTTCCTTACTTGAGGACACTTTTGAAAACATTGATTATAAAATGGTTGAGGCGTTTGATCAAAACTGGTTAAAGCTTTTAATTGTTTAAAACAACTTTCAATTACGAAAGATTTTTTTTATTCTTTTCTTTTAAAAAGCCCAAACTTGTTTAAACTCGACATTACCAGGGCTGTTTTAGTGCTTTTAATTGCTTACAACTGGAATGGTTTTATTTAAAAAGATAAAATTGCTACTTGTGTCTGGTTCTTGCAATGCACATAATTCCAGTAAAAATGCCATAAAAATCTTGAATTCACGCAACTGTCTCTTTAACCCTTTACATAAGAAAACAAATCCAACAAAGTTTGGTTGTCGTGTTTTTTTTCCAAATAAGGATTGTCTATGCAATGTCTAGCTTTTACACAATAGTCGTGCTATATTATAATCCGTTGATTGGTTCACTGACTTTTCCTTCTTCTGGATAATCGTGTGTTTAGCTATTCCCAACTACCAAGCTCAGCTCCTCATCCTCAATGTGGTTGGGGTCGTCAATCTTGGACAGGTGAAAGAGGCGGTGAGTTTCAGTTGTTTTACTTCTGTTTGTTTGCTTGTTGTTGCTTTTACCTTTTTTTCACGCTTCTTATGAGTTCTGCCAAAAACATTCTTGTAAATTAACATCTGGTGTTTTGAATGGGTTTTGTTTTAATTCTACAGCCCAAACACATACACACACATACGCACGCACACAGAGGGAGAGAGAGAGAGAGAGAGAGAGAGAGAGAGAGAGAGAGAGAGAGAGAGAGAGAGAGAGAGAGAGAGAGAGAGAGAGAGAGAGAGAGAGAACATTGTTGTTGGGCGTTTCTTAGCTTAACACTGTAGGGAAATCCGGGATGGTGATGCGTCCTGTCTTCGCCCTCCTCACAGCTGGGAATAACTGGGAGACAGACAAACTCTAACACACACTGGCAGACAGACGGACAAACTCTAACACACACTGGCAGACAGACAAACTCTAACACACACTGGCAGACAGACAAACTCTAACACACACTGGCAGACAGACGGACAAACTCTAACACACACTGGCAGACAGATAGACACTAACACACACTGGCAGACAGACAAACTCTTAACACACACTGGCAGACAGACAGACTCTAATACACACTGGCAGACAGACAAACTCTAACACACACTGGCAGACAGACAAACTCTAACACACACTGGCAGACAACCAGAACATAACACACACTGGCAGACAGACAAACTCTAACACACACTGGCAGACAGACAAACTCTAACACACACTGGCAGACAGACAAACTCTAACACACACTGGCAGACAGACAAACACTAACACACACTGGCAGACAGACAAACTCTAACACACACTGGCAGACAGACAAACTCTAACACACACTGGCAGACAGACAAACTCTAACACACACTGGCAGACAGACAAACTCTAACACACACTGGCAAGACAGACAAACTCTAACGACACACTGGCAGACAGACAAACTCTAACACACACTGGCAGACAAACTCTAACACACACTGGCAGACAGACAGACACTTTAACACACACTGACAGACAAACTCTAACACACACTGGCAGACAGACAAACTCTAACACACACTGGCAGACAGACAAACTCTAACACACACTGGCAGACAGACAAACTCTAACACACACTGGCAGACAGACAGACAAACTCTAACACACACTGGCAGACAGACAAACTCTAACGCACACTGGCAGACAAATCAAAAAAGACAGACAAACTCTAACACACACTGGCAGACAAACTAACACACACTGCAACAGACAGAAAACTCTAACACACACTGGCAGACAGACAAACTCTAACACACACTGGCAGACAGACAAACTCTAACACACACTGCAGACAGACAAAACTCTACACACACTGGCAGACAGCAAACTCTAACACACACTGGCAGACAGACAGACAAACTCTAACACACACTGGCAGACAGACAAAAAACTCTAACACACACTGGCAGCAGACAGACAAACTCTAACACACACTGGCAGACACAGACAAACTCTAACACACACTGGCAGACAGACAAACTCTAACACACACTGGCAGACAACAAACTCTAACACACACTGGCACAGACAGACAAACTCTAACACACTGGCAGACAGACAAACTCTAACACACACTGGCAGACAGACAAACTCTAACACACACTGGCAGACAGACAGACAAACTCTAACACACACTGGCAGACAGACAAACTCTAACACACACTGGCAGACAGACAGACAAACTCTAACACACACTGGCAGACAGACAGACAAACTCTAACACACACTGGCAGACAGACAAACTCTAACACACACTGCAGCAGACAGACAAACTCTAACACACACTGGCAGACAGACAGACAAACTCTAACACACACTGACAGACAGACAAACTCTAACACACACTGGCAGACAGACAGACAAACTCTAACACACACTGGCAGACAGACAGACAAATTAACAACACTGCAGACCAAACTCTAACACACACTGGCAGACAGACAGAACAAACTCTAACACACACTGGCAGACAGAACAAACTCTAACACACACTGACAGACAGACAATCTAACACACACTGCAACAGACAAACCTAACACACACTGCAGACAGAGACAAACTCTAACACACACTGGCAGACAGACAGAAAACTCTAACACACACTGACGCAGACAGACAAACTCTAACACACACTGACAGACAACACGACAAATCTAACCAACACAGCTAGACAGACAGACAGAACTCTAACACACACTGGCAGACAGACAGACAAACTCTAACACACACTGCAGACAGACAAAACTCTAACACACACTGCAGACAGACAGACAAACTCTAACACACACTGGCAGACAGACAGACAAACTCTAACACACACTGACAGACAGACAGACTCTAACACACACTGGCAGACAGACAGACAAACTCTAACACACACTGACAGACAGAGCATAACACACACTGGCAAACAGACAGAAAAACTCTAACACACACTGGCAGACAGACAAACTCTAACACACACTGGCAGACAGACAAACTCTAACACACACTGACAGACAGACAAACTCTAACACACACTGGCAGACAGACAAACTCTAACACACACTGGCAGACAGACAAACTCCAACACACACTGACAGACAAACTCTAACACACACTGGCAGACAGACAGACAAACTCTATCACACACTGGCAGACAGACAGACAAACTCTAACACACACTGGCAGACAGACAGACAAACTCTAACACACACTGGCAGACAACCAGAACATAACACACACTGGCAGACAAGCAAACTCTAACACACACTGGCAGACAGACAAACTCTAACACACACTGGCAGACAGACAGACTCTAATACACACTGGCAGACAGACAGACAAACTCTAACACACACTGGCAGACAGACAGACAAACTCTAACACACACTGGCAGACAGACAGACAAACTCTAACACACATTGGCAGAACACACACAGACAAAAAACTCTAACACACACTGGCAGACACACAGACAAACTCTAACACACACTGGCAGACAGACAAACTCTAACACACACTGGCAGACAGACAAACTCTAACACACACTGGCAGACAGACAGACAAACTCTAACACACACTGGCAGACAGACAGACAAACTCTAACACACATTGGCAGACAGACAGACAAACTCTAACACACACTGGCAGACACACAGACAAACTCTAACACACACTGGCAGACAGACAGACAAACTCTAACACACACTGGCAGACAGACAAACTCTAACACACACTGACAGACAACCAGAACATAACACACACTGGCAGACAGACAAACACTAACACACACTGGCAGACAGACAAACTCTAACACACACGGGACAGACAACCAGAACATAACACACACTGGCAGACAGACAAACCTAACACACACTGGCAGACAACAGAACATAACACACACTGGCAGACAGACAAACTCTAACACACACTGGCAGACAGACAAACACTAACACACACTGGCAGACAGACAAACACTAACACACACTGGCAGACAGACAAACTCTAACACACACTGGCAGACAGACAAACTCTAACACACACTGGCAGACAGACAAACACTAACACACACTGGCAGACAGACAAACTCTAACACACACTGGCAGACAGACAGACAAACTCTAGCACACACTGGTAGACAGACAAACTCTAACACACACTGGCAGACAGACAGACAAACTCTAGCACACACTGGCAGACAGACAGATACTAACACACACTGGCAGACAGACAGATACTAACACACACTGGCAGACAGACAGACAAACTCTAACACACACTGGCACACAGACAGACAAACTCTAACACACACTGGCAGACAGACACTAACACACTCTGAATGAGAGGTTTGTGTGTAGGGCTGTTTTCAAGTACTGTTCCCCAAAGGCAGCCATACTCCGACTTGAAGAAACTTTTTTTTATTTAATTTACAATAATGGTGAGCATAAAGTTGTTATGCTAAGAGCTTGTCGTGGCCGCCGTCAGTGTCAACACAACATTTCAAAAGCATAACACCGTATGGGGACGTGATAGCTCAGTGGTCGGAGCACTCGCTTCCCCCAGCCAAGTTAAGCAGCGTCGAGCGTGGTTACCATTTGGATGGGTGACCGTTTGCGCGCCTTGGCTTCAGTACAGTTCACCCAGCTGTAAATGGGCACCTGCCCTCTTTAGGGTCAGGGAAGGTAAAGCAGTGAGGGAGAGGAGATGGGCGCCGCCCTCAATATAGTGAGGTCTCTGACGCCTCGCTCCCCTACGACCTTATAGGTTATGGGACTCCTTTACCTCCTTTACCTTTAACACCGTGTGATTATAGGTTATGGTATTTTGGCGACATCAATAACTGACAGTTTTTGTTATGTTTGCTTCCAGCTCCTGGATATACTGCGACCTTTTGGCTTCAGATGGCAGATCAGCAACATGACTGTGTAAGTTAATCACCAGCATGACTCTGTAAGTTAAATCACCAGCATGACTGTGTGAGTTAATCACCAGCATGACTGTGTCAGTCAATCGTCAACATGAACAGACAGAGCATATTGCACAGCGGATTGTATGGAAGCGCTCTGATTTGTAATTGCAAGATATAGCGCTCTATAAATTCCATTTATTATATTATTATTATTATTATTATTACTGCGTAAGTTAATCGTCAACATGACTGAGTCAGTTATGTTGACATCGTCTTCTGTGATGACACAGCACCCTAACGTAGCAACTCGCTCTCTCCTTTTGAAGGAGAGAAAATTCCTCTGAAGTCGGAGTAGAGCGACCTATAATTTGAGATACATGGAAAAGAAAAACCGTACACTCTAACACTTCTCATCCAGTGTGTTCTTTCATTCTCGCAGTAGTGATTCCCAGGTGGGATGAGGGAGATAGAGTGCATGTGGTGACCCCCCCCCCCTCCCCCACCGAGAGTTTAAGTGGGAAAGGAGCCACAAAAAACCACGACAAGAATAATGACAACAACAACAGTGACAACAACAACAACATTGACCCAAAAAATAACAGCAGTGACAACAATAACGACAACAACAATAACGACAACAACAACAGCGACAACAACAATAATAACAACAGTGACAACAACAGTGATAACAATAACAGGAACAACAACAACAACAGCGACAACAGGAATAGTGACTACAATAACAGGAACAACAACACAACAGCGACAACAACAACAGCAACAAAAGTAACACCAACCACAACAGCAACAACAAAAACAGCGACAACAACAACAACAACAGCGACGACAACAACAAACAACAACAGCGACAACAAGAACAAACAACAACAGCGACAACAACAATGACAACAACAAAAGCAGTGACAAAAACAGCGACGACAACAACAGCGACAACAACAACAGCGACAACAACAACAGCGACAACAACAGCAGCACAACAACAACAGCGGCAACAACAACAGTGAGTACAACAACAACAATTGCGACAACAACAACAGCGACAACAACAACAAACAACAATGACAACAACAAGAACAGTGACTGAAACAACAAGAATAATAATAATGATAAAAAAAAGAAGAAGAAAAAAGAAAGAGAAAGAAAAGAATAATGGAATTTATATAGCGTTATATCTTGCAGAGACAAAATCAAAACGCTTGCACTCAACTTATTCTTACACAGTCATACAACCAGTAACGAGTAATAGTTCCATCAAGTCCAAATGTGCACACACACAGGTCACACACACACACACACACACACACAACACACACAGGTCACACACAGGTCACACACACACACACACACACACACACACACACACACACACACACACACAGGACACACACACACACACACCTACACACACAGGTCTCACACCCTGGCAGGGCAATAGAATCTTGACAACAACAACGACAACGACACCAAAAAACAGCGACAACAACAAAAGTGACAACAACAACAACAGCGACAAACAACAACAGCGACAACAACAACAATAATAATTGCGACAAGAAGAAGAAGAAGAACAACAGCGACGACAACAACGACAACGACAACAACAGTGACAACAACAACAACAACACAGCGACAAACAACAACAACAGCGACAACAACAACAATAATAAATGCGACAAGAAGAAGAAGAACAACAACAGCGACGACAACAGCGACAACAACAACAAAAGTGACAGCGACAACAACAGCGACAAACAACAACAACAGCGACAACAACAACAACAATAATTGCGACAGGAAGAAGAACAACAACAACAGCGACGACAACACGACAACGAAACAAAGTGACACAACAGAAACAGCGATAAACAACAACAACAACAGCGACAAACAACAACAATAATAATTGCGACAAGAAGAAGAAGAACAACAGCGACGACAACAGCGACAACGACAACAAAGTGACAACAACAACAACAACAGCGATAAACAACAACAAAACAGCGACAAACAACAACAGCGACAACAACGGCAGCAACAACAACAGCGACAACAACAACAACAACAACGACAACAACAAAACGTGTGCCATATCGTTGTGCTGACCACCAGGGGAGGCTGTCTGGACATACTGGTGGACGGGGTGGTGAAGGAGGAGGAGGAGGAGGAGGAGGAGCTGTCCATAGCGCTGGATGACCTGGAAGAGAGAGGACTGAACGTGACGTCAGCAAACCGCGTCTTCAACGTCACAAGTCGAAGGACCGAGATGGCGTCACTGTGCACGAAGATGACCCAACCCAGCAACGGTAAGATCCTGACAAGGGTTTTCTCAGTGTCTATCCCGTTTGGGCCTGAAACTTTTTCCCCATCCATTACACCATGAGTGGTGGTCTGGGCGCTAGTCTTTCGGGTGAGACGATAAACCGAGGTCCCGTGTGTTAAACAAAATTATTCAGCGCACGTAAAAGAACCCACGGCAACAAGGGAGTTGTCCCTGAGTAGAAATAAATACAGATGCAGACCAAAAAAAAAAAAATGGGTGGCGACGCGCTCTCCCCGGGGAGAGCAGCCCAAATTTCACGCAGAGAAATCTCGTGATTAAAAGGGGTATAAATATAAATAAATAAATAAATAAATATTGATGTTTTGTTTTAGTTGCTTTTGGGGGTTGGGGTTTTTGCAGGTTGGGGGGCGGGGTGGGTGGGGGGGTTGCTTTTACTTTGGTATTTTTTTTGTAAATTTGTATTTTCATGAGGATTTTATAGATTTTTTATTTTATTTTATTTATACCACTTTAAATCACGAGATTTCTCTGAGTGAAATTCGAGCTGCTCTCCCCCAGGGAGAGCGCGTCGCCATAAGAGCAGCGCCACCCATTAATTTTTTTTCTTCCTGCAACTGTATTTGTTTCTCTATCAGAGTGGGTTGTTTTTTTTCTAAGAATTTTGCCAGGGACAACTCTCTTGTTGCCGTGGGTTCTTTTACGTGCGCTGAATAATTTTGTGTAACACACGGGACCTCGGGTTTATTGTCTCATCTGAAAGACTAGCGCCCAGACCTCCACTCATGGTCTAATTGATGGGGGGAAAGTTTCAGGGCCCAAATGGGATTCGAACCACCGCACACTTTCGACCCGGACTTTTCGCTTTCTAGACAGGCGCGTTACCTCTAGATCACAGTTATCTAACTGTCAGCTATTTGGAGAGGTATCGTTTAACCAGTTGGGGACCGACTGCTGTTGGCTAGAACTGGTGGTATTGCCGTCAGCGCCTGGGCTTTATCACAGTTCTTGATTAAACCACTGACGCTGGGGGCAACAGCAAAGTGAGAGGCTGTATGACCAGTAGCTTTCCCGCTCATGGAATTCCACTTTACAGCTTAGTCTTTAGTGATCGACAAGGACTCTCTGACTAGGAGGCTTGACTCGCACAGTCCTTATGTGCTGCAGCCCTGGGGGCTAGTTGGCTTTTGGAGAAGTTCTTCAACGCTGACTGTGGGGATGTACTGTGGGCAAGGCATCTCCACTATCATCAAATTTCTGCCCTGTTTCCGAAACAGCTGCTGCGTTCTCTGCTGTTTTGGAGGTCGGACAAACATACAAATTATTGTTATGGGAAAAGCGGTCACCAGCAGAATCGTATCATCACTGGCTTCTTACTTTATCTAGAGGCAACGTTGCCCGTCAGGAAAGCAAAACGTGGCGGGTATATATATACACATCTGTCTGTCCATCTGTCTGTCTGTGTGTCTGTATATCTATCTGTCTGTCTGTCTGTATGTCTATCTATCTATCTATCTATACTTACATAGATATAATTATGCATATATATGTACATATTAATGGATGGATGGATATTTAAATGACATATAAATATATATACGGCGACGGGATAGGCTAGTGGTTAGAACGTTGCGCTCGCAATCTAATGACCCGGGTTCGATTCCCGTTCAAGGGGATATTTTCCTCTGGAGTTAACATCAGTGCAGACTCCACTCTCCTCAAAAGTCCTTCGGATGAGACTATAAACCGAGGCCCCGTGTGCGAACGCACGCAGAACATCTTGCGCACACGTTAAATCCTGTTCCACTTTTCGTAAGAGTAAGTCATTGTATGCCGATGGGAACAGATGACAGAATGTACAAAAACGCATACACACGGGGACTGGATGTAAAATAGCACGTAAGTGCTTATTCCATTATCCTTGATATAAAAGAATTGAAAAATAAATACATACATAATTTTTAAAATATATATATATATATAGATAGTTTATCTTTAAGCAAGCAAGCATTAGACTACTTCTAAAACCTAATAAAATGGAAAAGAAATCACCCTTTTGCCTCTGAATATGTTTACTAATACGTGTTTGTGTGCATGTGCGTGCATGTGTGCTTGCGTACGTGCGCGCGCGGGCGTGTGTGTTCTTATGCATGCATGTATGCACTGGTCCACTGGACGGTGGAAAAGCAGACAGCAGGCTGCAGTTCAGTGTGAGGATAGATGCTCCCTGGTATCAGCGCTACTCTGACATCACACAGCCCGCCATGGAACGACTCATCCCCCAGGTAAATTAAAGGCTGCTTCACTGGTTGACTGGCTGGCTGACTGGTTGACTGGCTGGCTGACTGGCTGGTTGGCTGACTAGTTAGTTTGCTGAATAGTCGAGTTGGTTGGTAATTTGGTTTGTTGGTTAAGCGGACAGTCAGATGGATGATACAGGGACAAATGAATAGGTTGATGGATGAATGAAAATTTGGCAGACTAGTGGGTATGGTTGGTCAATTGGTTGGCTGAATTGTTGAATACATTATAGTTATATAGAATAGTTATCCATAAAAAAATTTCTGAATTAGTTTTGTAAATGCTCTGTGGATGTTGTATACTTACTACAATGAAGCTGAAATGTGCAGTCATTCTGTATGTTGACTATGTGAAAAAAATGTTTCCATTCATTGTGTATAATATCATATAATGAACGAGAAGTGCACATTCATTTTGTGTGTATATTATATTGACTAGGAGTTATCGTATTAGTTATTTAAAAAAAGCAGGGGAAGGGAGAGGTTGCGCTTTGTGCGACTTAACAAAAACATCTCAATTTATTTTTCAAAAAAACGGTTTGGTAAACTTTTATCCTGAAACTTTTTTCAGTCAGAGAATTCAGAACTTAAAGTATGGAAGATGATTTTTTTCTGCAAGTAGATCGGGGAAAAGGCTGGGTCTTTTTTTTCTCTCTTGTTTTGCTGTTGGGTTCTTTGTTTTACTTGCATACACAATGTAACCAAAGATTCCAGCGAAATGTAGTTTTATAAAAGCAGCTTTTAGCACAATTTTAGTTTTGAATTTTTCGTTTTTGACCAGTCAGACAAATCAGCAGGAAAATTGTGCCGTAATTCTTATCTATAGAATAATGGACGTCATGGTAAGCACTGGAAACAAGACAAGACTGAGAACCAGCAGTGAAAAGCCTAAACCCTGGTAGGCTGTGGAGACAGCGGATCTCGGAAAATGGAGGAGGGGGCTGGGGAAGCGGGGTTAAGTCTCTGCATGTAAGGCTGCGCACTGGTATTAAAAAGTCACTCTCTTCCTTCTGTTTTTCTATGTGACTTATATCCATACCACACGTACTAAGGCATCCACAGAAATAAAAACCACTTTTTGTGAAAGACTAGCGTCTGACCCAAAACTCATGTGATTTTGAACAAATTTGGTAGATTTGAATTTTTTTGATTTTTCAGCAAACACTGTACCCCCTCAGTCCTTTGTCATCTGCTGCTTCCTTACGCAGTTATGCATTGCGCGGGTCAAACGCTTTAGTAGGATTTACAGGCAATCCTCATTTGATGGTTATTTCCAACTTTCTCGTGACTGCCTGGTATTGTTCTATGTCCTCAATCCCCAAAACAAGTGCACAGTCGATTTTTTCATGCTAAAAAAATCTTAAAATCACCAACATTTTTTCCCACTCGCACTTTATATGACCCCCAAATTAATACCGGTGTGTAGCCTAAAAGCTTGCTACCAGAAGGCGGCTTAGAGCTGTTACGCCTCTCCTTTCTCCGCAGTGCAAGCACTTCTCTTCTTCTCTGTTCCATAATTATGAACTTCTTCCATCCCTTGTTTGAGCCCAGTTTTGCAGCATTCTGTTTTTCTGTGTAGAAGATAGTTATTTCAGAGCAACTATCCTTTTCCTATAAATAAATAGGAGTTTATATGTGTTCTGCTAGGAATAGATGAGGGTTTATATGTGTTTTGTGTGTACATGTTTCAGATGACACCTTCTTTCAAGACTCTGAAAGGATTTAAAGAACTGACTCTTCTGGAGGCTAAGTGAGTGGGTTTTTTTTAGTATTAGCTGCTGCTGCTAATCATCATAACTCGTTCATTAGTAAACTGGTATGAGATCAGTTTTAATGGAAATTGCAATAAAGCAGGCCTAGTTTCGCTAATTATTGTTAATTTACAGTATAGAGAAGAAATCTCTATTTCGATTTCTTACATCTGTTGAAACTGTGTTTGCCGTGTGTTCGCGTTCTTTTGTTGTTGTTGGTGTATGGGTTGTTGTTGTGTTATGTAGTTGTTTTGTTGTTGATGTTGTTTTGTTGTGTTATTGTTGTGTAGTGTTGTTGATCTTGCTGTTTTGTTGTTGCTCTTCTTGTTATGTTGTTGTTCTCGTCATGTCAGCTTAATACCCTGGTGGTCACATAGACCTAGACTGTGCAATGTCTCCCTCACCAATCTGGGAATCACTGTCAGAGCACACACCTGATCAGAAGTTTACGTGTAGGGTTGTTTTTCAAATACTTCTCCATATAGGCAGCCATTCTTCGTCTTCAGTGGATTTTGATGTGTGTTACAATTTCTATAATTATAAGGAGTCTTCTTTTTTTCATTCCTCGGCTAGAGCTCCGAGATTCACCAATGGTAAGATGTTTGCGTGTGTAAGCGTTTTATCCTTCATTAAGGTAGCCACATTCCGACATTGGGGATGAGTTTTCATTCAAAATGCGTATGTGTTTATAAACTAATTTCGTAGTGTGCAAAATTGAAGACGAAGACTACACTGTACGGGAAAAAGTATGGCTTTGCGCACCTGGCATTGTATTAGAATGTAAAGAATATTTGTGAAAGTTTTTCAATATACTATGATCCACGTCGAAAATAAGGTCCATGAAGGTCAGGCATTGTACTGAAGTAGAATGCGAATCAGTCTGTACGAATTTGGCTGCAGGGTAAACTTCAGGATAATTACGTCCTATGTGGGTAGATCTGGTATCAGGCAAAGATGCTAAGATATGTCTACCTAGGTCCTTGTCCTTGTGGTATAATAAAATGTAATGATTGACATCAATTTTTTGTTGTTGCGCCACACTGAAAACAGCTGTCATAGGAGTGTCACTCAACTAACACTACTGGAATGTCAGAGGACGAAATAATCAAGTATTGTGTCCAAGCTAACCATACGTTTGTCCAACAGTAACTAAAGGTATAGCTCTCAATTCATGCTTGGCTTTTTATACTTTGCTCTCTACATTTCATGTACAGTTAAAAAAATGTCTGAGTAGGAAGTTATTGACGATTTGACATGATATAAAAGTGTTTAAAGGTTCTTGCACACTCTTTAAAAAGATCTCAAAGAAAAAAATGTTGACTAAATTGAGATCATGCCATTCATTCTTTATCCAGCCCCCAATACAGACACTCAGTGCATCATTAGTGCCAGACTCCAGTTGTTTGTGGTTTCATTGCTTGGCGGCCATTTTGTTGTTTCCTTAGCAGCTAGCTCACACAAGGGTCAACATGAGCACTGTGTGTGATACAGGAGTCAGGGTACAGCTGTGTGATGGGGAAAAAAAACATTGGTAAGAAAAAACCAAAATAAAATAATGTTTTAACAGTAGTGGCAGCCCTGTTCTGTCAGTGTACTGAACACAGAAAACCGTCACGTCATTTCAGGCCTGGCACACACGTCATCGTGGAAGCCAGCTTCTCCCGAAACGTCAGCTTTACTGAGGTACAGAAAATGATGACGTCAGCACGGGGCATGCAGATTCTTTTTGATGGAGAACAGCGAAGGATTGACAATGTTACTCTGGTCACTTCTGGTCAGTATCCACACACACACACACACATCTTGCTCTCTCTGTTTTTCTGCCCTTGTTTTTTGTTTGTTACTGTTGTTGTTGTCTCTTGTTTTGTTTATTTGGAATAATATTATTGTTTTTAGTTAGGGGTTTCCTTTGGCTGGGTTTTTTGTATCTTGATATTATCCATGATAAGGGCGGGAACTGGATGTAAAAAAGCACATAGGTGCTTATTAATTATCCTCAAAATAAGAGAAATTGACTTGACTCTCTCTCATGAACATGTCTATGGCAGACCAAACTGGCAAGAAGGCAGGAAAATGGCCTGGCGGTTAGAGCGTTGAGCTGGCAGTCTATAGGCAGCGGGTTCGAGCCACCACCGTCTGTTTGAGGGGATATTTCCCCTGGAGTCAACATCAGTGCCGTCTCCACTCCCCCAAAAGTCATTCGGATAAGACTGTAGACTAAGGTTCCATGTACGAACGTACGCAGATCATCTTGCACATACGTTGACACCTGTTGTGCCTTTTGGATGAGTAGTTCATTGCAAACCGGTAGGCATGAATGACGATCGTTTTTAGAAAACGGATGCACTCTGATAGGGTGTTTGCACATCATCCCCGAAGTCCGAATGAAGCCACTTTATTGGTGAGCACGCGTTGCACGCGCAAAATCATTGGGGAACCTCGGATCTCTAGCAGAGGGAAGGAAGAAAAGGATGAATGAAGTAATGAATGAATTACTGACACTATGATTTATCATCCCATTAAAAACTTCCACAACCCAAACTGGTTATTGCAGCAGTCACTGATATAATGGCCTGTTTTCTCCATTTTTTAAATCGTCACGTCAATTTCCCCCCCTCTTCCACTGCTTTTATACGTATATGAGTGTCAGTTTGATCCATCAAAAGACAATTTTCATGATGTTGGAACTTTTCAGCTAAAAGCTTTAACACATTACTCTAAATCGATTTGATATAATAAGTTACCTCCCTTTTTGATATTAGCTCCTTCATTGCTTTGAAAAAAAGCTTTTGAAGAAACATCTAATGGATTAAAAAGTCTTTGTGTTTGATAGCATTTTACATCTTGCCTGCTTTGTAAATTGTTATTCTTACTCTTGCTTTCTTCCCTACTCGTTTGTCTGATTCGAATTTGCGTTGTTTTCATTATTGTCTTTCTTTACTTTTATAAATGAATTTTCTTGATTATGTTTTGTTGAGGGTAGAATGAAAAACGTTGTTAAAGATCGTTTTGACTCGACTCTATAGATATAAAACAATCGTTTTTACACTGTGAGTTGATCAAGAATTACATCACCTGCTCTTTCGTCTGACGATTTCACCTTCAGCAGATCAATTGTCCACTGCCTTCTTTCTGTCTCTCTCCAATCCTTCGCAGCCTCTGACCCACACAGGCGAGAGATGTGTGCGTCCCCACAATTCTCATTTGAGATCTTTAGGCACGTCATTCCAAACACCGTTCTACTAAAATTGTCCTTACCTGGCTCCGTCGATTCCAGCCGTGATATCTTGCGGACAATAGCCAAACCTCTCACTTTCAACGCCTAGTTGAAGCGAAGATGAGATATCCTTTGAACCAGAGATATCCAAAACCCTACACAAAACCCTGGATACATTATTAGGATGTCACCTCTACAATGAGGGTGTATAAATTCTATATTTCACCATGTAAACAAATTAATGCAACCTAGTGCTTCAAACCACCACCCAACGAAACAGAGTGTCGCACAATTCGCAGGTGTGTCCCAATTTAGCAACACGACGCTGCGACAGTGATTCTGATCGTATGGGAGGTAATCCAATTACCGCCCCGTCACATGAACAGCCGACATTTTCAAACGTGTTCAAGATCTGTTTCGTTGATTGTGATTTTCTGAGGGGTGACTGTGCCATTGACCTGCATCACTGTGGTGAGCGAGGGCTGGGATACTTTGTTCATGCAGACGAAGACACGGACAGTCTCAAGGTGACGGTTCTGCAGAGTAGGGAGAGGAGGCAGACCCACATTGCCATCATCACTGACATCAGTGGTCTGGGAGGGCCACAGGAAATCGTAGAACTCAGCAGAGACAGACAGACAGACAGACAGACAGACAGAGAGAGAGAGATAGATAGATAGATAGAGAGAGAGAGAGAGAGAGAGAGAGAGAGAGAGAGAGAGAGAGAGAGAGAGAGAGAGAGAGAGAGAAAGATGGTGAACACTGGTGGCATTGCGTGGAGCTCCTACCTTACGAAAGCGGCGATGGAGACAGTTGAGTTGAAACAGAAAACAGTTTGCCTGAAGCTGCCGTATTGTTTCTGGCTGTTTAACGAGATAAAATTGTTTACCGTTGACTGTTTTTAGCTATGTTTGTAACCGTTTTAGCTATGTATGTAACTGTTTATGTTTTTAACTGTTTTTAGCTATGTTTGTAACTGTTTTCAGCTATGCTTGTAACTTTTTTTAACTCTGTTTGTAACTGTTTTCAGCTATGTTTGTAACTGTTTTCAGCAATGCTTGTAAGCCATATAGATTTCTCGTGTTTTTTGACATGAAGAAGTATTCATATTATTTCTCTGCACTACGTCCTGCTTGGACAGATCAGTGCGGAAGCGGGGGCTGCGGGAATGGAACCTGTGCTCAGGCCACCACAGGCGCCAAGTGTCTGTGTCCTCGCGGTGTCTCTGGTGATAGGTGTCAGCATTCCGGTCAGTGTCTCTGCTGTTCCTTGAGAGGGAAGAGAAGGAGAGAGAAGAGAGAGAGAGAGAGAGAGAGATGAGAGAGAGATGAAGAGAGGAGAGAGAGGAGAGAGAGAGAGAGGCGTTCTTCTTTTATCACTGTATTGTTTGAAAACATATGATGACTTTTCTGATGGCGAACACTGACCTCAGTTTGTTTTCTTTCAGGTTTGATGTTGGTTTTTGTTTTTAGTCTGCAGATCAAAAATACGATTAAGCGGCGATCATTTGTACGCAATGCGATTATTATATGGCGATTATGCGTGCCTATAGTGGTAGCAGCGTGCTCATTTTCCCATCAAAGTTTACAGCGATCATTTCATGTCATGATTCATTTCCTTGTGTGTGTTTCATTACATATCAAATTGTATTTGTTTTGTGAGTTAAAGAAATCGTGAGAGAGCGAGAGAGAAAGAGAGAGAGAGAGAGTTTTGATTTTCAGGTTTTCCATCAAGAACAGTTTGGATGATTTTTTAAAAGGTATGTTTTCTTGTTTTAATTACAATGACAAAGGTTGAAATGATCAATGCGTAATTAATGATAAAAGAAAGAAACGCACACATCAAAGAAACAAACGAAAGATGAATACAAAGGAATCAAGCTATGGGTATAAATATTTACCCTAGCCTAGCAAGGAATAAAGCAGCAAATCATGCCTTTCCAGTCATGCTGTTGTGCTTCATTTTGATCCAGCTTGCAATTATAATCACACTGCTTATTCAAAAACAAAGACATGTGTAAATTCAAACCTTCCTGAAGATATAAATGAACACTTATAGCACAGCCGCCAAGGATTAAATTCTGACGTGCAGAGTGACAGCTAGCCAGTTTGCATACAAATACTTACGATTATAATGACCAACATTAGCGTGGGAAACAATGAATCTGTGCCTCCCCCAAATTTTCCTGCTACCCTTCGCCCTGCATTCCCCACCTACCCTCCCCCTCCCAAGCTACCCCTCCATTCCCCTCCTAACTACCTCCCAAGCTACCCCTCCCGCTGCATTCCCCTCCCAAAGCTATCCCTCCCCCCTGCATTCCCCCTCCCCCCTGCATTCCCCTCCCAAGCTACCCCTCCCCCCCCAAGCTCCCTGTATCCCCTCCCCCTGCATTCTCCTCCCAAGCTACCCCCCCCCCCCCCCTTACTCCTGTACTCCCCTCCCCCCTATATTCCCTCCCAAGCTACCTTCCCCCTCCTCCCTGTACTCCCCTCCCCCTGCATTCCCCACCCAGCTACCCTCCCCCCCACACTCCACTCCCAATATACCTTCCTCCACCTCTCCTCTATTTTCCTCTCCTCCCCACCAAGTTACACCTCCCTCCCTCCTTTCTCCAGCTACACCTTCCCAAAAATAAAATCGGAAAAAAGCACAAACATGGAAAGATAGACAACACATCTCCTCCAAACTTCAGAGGATTAGAAGTTAGGGGGTGACCCTCATAAAGATCACAAATTCCTATAGCTCACAGCTAAGTTGCTGCTTTTATAGTTTTACAACGTTTTATTGAAACTAACAGTTTCAAATTGTAAAGGTGTCTTTTCCTGTATTAGTTCGGAAATGGCAAAAACGCTTATCCTAAAGACTCAGTTTCACCCTGTCCTCGTTTCAGACAGGTAAATAGTAGAGTCTACAATTCTATATACAAATTGTTGCTTTATTTTCATCAGATACAAACTTTTATCTGGATTTCTGAGCAATGTCAAACAATAAAAAGGAATGTAACTGAATGGGAGGTAATATTGCCATCAGATACAATGAAGGCTTTACTTCGCACATACAATGTGTCCAAAACGCTAAATGAAGTTGAGCCGTTTGTAGCGCAAAATTAACACGTGAAAATAACTTACCCCTTAAAGAGGCGGAGGGTTAGGGGTCTTCATTTAAATGAAGTGAAATTGTTACAGTTTTTGAAACGAGGTGAAGTCAAATATGACATTCATAAATTTGAAAAAATGTTTTAAATGAAAATTTTATATGTTAATTATATGGGTTTATCTTGTAAGAAATATCAAAGGCCGGTGTTAAAACCTTTCTTATATTTTCAACCAAATCAAAAAGTTTTCAAATTGAAATTCTCTCTCTTCTCTCACCACACACAAACAACACACACAGTAAAGGTTATACCTTTTGGCCGGGGAGGGGAAATTTGGTGTTGAAGGAGAGAAAGATACGAGATAAAAAAGAAGGGGAAATTTTGAGTTGGAGGCGGGTTTTTAAAAGGTCATTAGTAGGCATTTTTAAAGAGAGAGAAGAAGGTCATTCTATCAATGGACAGAAAAGAGAAAGATAAAAAAAACACAACACCACGCACACCTTTCAAACTAATAAAAAAGCCGGCCATTCACACACGAAAAAATTTAAAAGGCGGGCCGGGTTCATATGATATTTAGACACGTTATGTTTATATGAGATTAGTAAGAGGACAGGGGAGAGAGAAAAGAGAGAGAGGAGAGAGAGGGGGGAGAGAGAAAGGAGGAAGGAGGAGAGAAGAGAAATGGGAAGAAGAGAACCACACCCCCCCCACACACACACACACAAACCACACACATTTACACACACAACCATATGTTTTTTGTTTGAAAACCGACGTGTTGATTTAAAGTCGTATTACTTCCCTTCAAGGGAATTTTAAACAATTAACCTTTTTTGTTTAAAAAGTTTTTTTCTAGCCAAAACAAAATTCCCCTTGATGGAAAAAAAAGAAACAATTTTTTTTTAATGACATTGTACAATTGTGTTTACCTGTCTGAAACAAGTGAGGGTGAAGTTAATTATTTTGACAGACTTTTTTTTAAATTTTTAAATGATATGAAAAAAACCCCTTCAAAGTTTGGAGTTGTTACTTTGATAATATATATGAAATTAGGGTGACCAACTTAAATTTTGAGTTAGGATTTTGTGATTCCACAGGGTCCCCTAACTTAATTCTCTGAAAATTTGGAGGGTGTTTGTCTATTTCCCCGTTTGTCTCGGTGTGTTTTTTCGAAAAGGGGGGGGTGGGGGGAAGAGGAGGGGAAAAAAGGAAGGGGTGGTGTGTGTGTGGGGGGGGGGGGTTGGGCAAATAGAAGGGGGTGGAGCAGCGGGGGGGGTTGAAAAAAATAGAAAAGGGGTAAGGTAGTGTGAGGGGGTGTGGAGGAGGGAGAATGAAGGGGGATAAGAGCGTGGGGGAAATGAAAGGGGGGGGGGTAAGAGCGCTTGGGGGGGGGGAGAAAAGAAAGGGGGAGGGGGGGGGGGGTAGGGGTAGTGGGGGGGATAGAAGGGGTAAGGGTAGGGGGGGAGAATGAAGGGATAGGGGGGGGGGAGAATAGAAGGGGATAGGGTGGAGACTAGAAGGTTTGTGAGGGTTACCTGGGATATAGAGGTGAAGGGTAAATTGGGGGAAAAGGGGTAGTGGTTGGGGGGGGGGGGGGGGGGAAGGTTTCAGCAGCCAATTTTCAGGTGATTCATTCTTACAGGGGGAAAAACAGTTCTCATTTCTTTGGGCCCGTCTGTGTACTTTTTTCCTTATAATGTGGCATTTTCTAAACATTCTCAAGTGTGATTTTGTTGTTTTAGTTGAAAAAAACTATGGTGCGTGATAAAGCTTTGATTGTTTTTTTTATAGGTGTTTTATTGGGGAGGGATAGTCAGTGGTCAGGCCTCGTTTCCCCAGCCAAGTTTAAACAGCGTTTTGAGCGTGGTTACCCCGTTGGATAGGTGCCGTTTTGGGGCCTTGGTTCAGTACAGTTTCCCAGTTCACCCCGCTGTAAAAGGGGACCCGCCTCTTTAGGGCAGGGGAAAGGGAAAACGCGAGGGGGGGGGATGGGCGCCCCCCTCAATTGCTGGGGCCCAGGAAATGAGGCCCCTGACGCCTCGTCCCTACGACCTTTTAGGTTAGGGGCCCTTTATTTTTCCCTTTTAGGTGTTTTTAAATTAGGGGGGGGTAGGGGGGGAGGATAGAATAGGGGATGGAGGGGAGGTAGGTGTAATTTAGGATGGAAGAAGAGGTAGAGTACAGAGAGAAGGTAAATTATTTATTTTGTAAAACCATTTATTCTTTTATATCGAGGATAATGGAATAAGTACTCATGTGGTATTTTAAGTCCATTCCCCCATGTGTATGCGGTTTTGTCATCTGTTCCCACCAGCACACAATGGCCTTCTCTTCCAAAAAGTGGAACAGAATTTAACGTGTGCGCAAGATGTTCTGCGTGTATTCGCGTATGGGACCTTGGTTTATAGTCTCATCCAAAGGACTTTTGGGGAGAGTTCTGCACTGATGTTAATTCCAGGGCAAAATCCCCTGGAACTGGATGTGAACCTGGGTCATCAAATTGTGAGTGCAATGTTCTAACTATTAGGTCAGGAGAGGGAGGGAATAGGTCAGGGAGGAGGAGGGGTAGGTTTTGGGGAGGGAGGAGGTGAAAAGATATGGGGAGGAGGGGATAGCTTGGTGGAGGGAGGTAGTTTAGGGGGAGGAAGGGTTGGTATTGGGGTACTTTAGGTGGAAGGAAGAGGGGATAGAGTAGGGGAAGGAAGGGCAGGGGTAGTTTAGGGAAAGGTTTACATTTGTCATGGTCTATGATAAGTAGGCCGTATAACTTTAAGTATCAAATTAAGTGGGAAACAGATGGTCAATACAGTGTTTCCCATGCCAGTATTGTAGAGGAGGATTCAAAGTTATGTGTATGCCAAAAGGCACGCTGTCACTCCCATTTTCAGATTTTGACCAATATCCTTGCATTAACGGCTGGACTGTTAAAATGGCTTCGTGCGCAGTTGTCTACATCAAGTTATACCAAAGCTGCTTGGATTCTTGTCCATGTCGATTTGATTAAGACCCATGTTAAAGTGGGTAAATGCATGACCATAGCTAGTTCTAAACCCAGTACTACATGACTTGACATGACTCCAGGAGCATTAACACACGATAAATGTTTTATGAACGTATCAAGATCTGCATGGGATCTGGAATCGGTTATCACTTATTTATTTATTTATTCATTTATGTCGAGGATAATGGAATTAGCACTCATGTGAATTTTTTACATTCAGTTCCCGTGTGTATGCGGTTTGTAAATTTTGTCATATTCCCGCCGGCACACAAAGGACCTACTCTTTCGAAAGGCAGAACAGTATGTAACGTGTGCGCAAGATGTTCTGCGTACGTTCGCACACGGGGCCTCAGTTTATTGAGCGCTTTGATTTGTAGCTTTACAAGATTCAGCGCTATATAAATTCCATACATTATTATTATTATTATTATTATTATACATCATGTTATAACAAAGCAGCTTGGATTCTTGTCCATGTCGATTTGACTAAGACCCATGTTGAAGTGGGCAAATGCATGGTCATAGTTCTACACCAGGTACTGCCTAGGGCTTTGTGTCCTTACAGGACAGACAGCAACCAGACAACAACAGGTCATCTTGCCTTGAGAGGACCAAGCAGATGCGGGCAGAGACCATTCAAAGCACTGACCCCCAGGACAGGACGAGCAGTGGATGATGGCCGTTGTCTAAGTCAGGTAGGCAGGCAGGCAGTCAGGTAGGTATGCAGACAGGTAGGCAGGTAGGTATGCAGACAGGTAGGCAGGCAGGCAGTCAGGTAGGCAGGTAGGTATGCAGACAGGTAGGCAGGTAGGTATGCAGACAGGTAGGCAGGTAGGTATGCAGGCAGGTAGGCAGGTGTGCAGCACATGTGTGTGGTCTTCACTTCTTCTTTTCTCCAAAGAAAGATATTAGACAGACAGACATACAGACAGACAGACACACACACACAGACAGACACACACACACACAGACACACACACACACACACAGACAGACAGACAGACAGACACACACACACACACACACACACTCCATCAACTTAAGTTCTACCCCCTCCCTTTCCAATCGTCTAATATCACTCTTGAGTGAACAGACGTAAAATCGAAGCAACAACAACAAAAACACACAACACACACACACCACCACACACACACACACACACACACACACACACACACCCACACACACACACACACACACACACACACACACACAACACACACACACCACACACACACTTCGGATGAGACTATAAACCGAGGCTCCGTGTTCGAACGCACGCAGAACATCTTGCGCACACGTTAAATCCTGTTCCGCTTTTCGAAAGAGTAGGCCATTGAGTGCCGGTGGAAACAGATGACAAAATTTACAAAACCGCATACACTCGGGGACTGGATGTAAAAGAGCACATGAGTGCTTATTCCATTATCCTTGATATAAAAAGAATAAATAAATACATAAATAAAAAACACACACAGAGTAAAGGCTGAATGCATGGGTACATCTATGTTTGTGTTTAAGCACCGTGTGTGCACCTATTTTCTTTTTACCAGTGTCTATATGTGTAGACATACACGCACCTTGTCTGTGTGTTGCTCTCTTGCGCGTGTGCGTGTATGCATGTGTAGGTGCGTGCATTCGCACACGTATGAGTAAAAATGAGAGCGAGCGAGAAAGAGCGAGGGAGAGAGAGAGAGAAAAGAGCGAGAGAGAGAGGAGAGAGAGGGGATGGAGGGGAGAGGAGAGAGAGAGAATGTACTCAAAGGCTTGTAACGCTAAGCATGGACCCTGAACCCTGACAAACATCGAAAAGCAACACACAGACACACACACACACACACACACACACACACACACACACACACACACACACACACACACACACACACACACACACACACACACAGGGAGGGAGGGGGAGGGGGTCACATTGCTGACTGACGATACTGTAGACAGAAAAACTACAGTACACAGTGTTACTGTGCTACCTTCACTTTAGTACCCACATCAACACCCCACCACATCATACCCCATTACACCACATCACACCCCACCACATCATACCCCATTACACCACATCACACCCCACCACATCATACCACATCGCACCCCTCCACATCACATCAAACCACATCACACCCCACCACATCATACCCCGTCACACACCACTCCACACCCAAACATATACCCACCACATCATACCCCACCCATCATACCCCACCACATCACACCCACCACATCACACCCACACATCACACCCCATCACACCACACCACACCACATCATACCACCTCACATCATACCACATCATACCCCCCAATCATACCCCATTACACCACATCACACCCCACCACATCATACCCCATTACACCACATCACACCCCACCACATCATACCACATCGCACCACTCCACATCACATCAAACCACATCACACCCCACCACATCATACCCGTCACACACCACTCCACACCAAAAATACCCACCACATCATACCC
>CM054167.1:37040551-37063094 GCA_028751875.1 Rapana venosa | reverse complement strand
CCAGTCCCCGTTTTGTGATTATTCTGCGACATTTGTAGAGAGCATTAATTTTGTTACCAGTACTTTCCTACCAATTTTTTTAAACTTGATTTTGCATTGGAGCTGTTTCTACATAACTATGCAATCCTGTTTCTGGAAACTCTCCCTCATTGTCCTGTCTGTCTGTCTGTCTGTCCGTCTGTTGTTATTCATTATTATTATTATTATTATTTATTATTATTTCTATTATTATATTATATATTTTATATCGAGGATAATGGAAAAGCACTTTGTGCTTTTTTACATCAGTCCCGTGTTATGCGTTTGTCAATCTTGTCATCTGTTCCCACCGCACACAATGGCCTACTCTTACGAAAAGCGAACAGATTTAACTGTGGCGCAAGATGTTCTGCGTGCGTTCGTACACGGGACTCGGTTTATAGTCTCATCCGAAGGATGTCTGTCTGTCTGTCTATCTGTCTGTCTGTCTGTCTATCTGTCTGTCTGTCTGTCTGTCTGTCTCTGTCTCTGTCTCTGTCTCTCTCTCTCTCTCTCTCTCTCTCTCTCTCTTACGTGTGGAGGAAAGATTAGAATCATCCACATGCCACTTAAATTTGTGCTTAAAACAACTACAGAACAGAGAGTCACAAAGAAGGAAAAATCGGTAAGTAAAATCATCTGGAATGAAGACAAGAAGGAGGAGTTTTGTGAATATATGATATCTGCAGAAATCCAAAACAAAGTACAAGAGGCTGTGCAACTCACCACAGTAGATATAGATCAGGCACTTGAAGTATTTAACAGCATTATGAAACATGCAGCTCAAGGCATGATTAAAAATGTTGGGGGGAAAGCTGGGATGTCCAAAAGATTTTCTCCATGGTATGAACAAGAATGTGTGGAAAAGAAAAGGCTTGCTAGAAGGCAACTAAGGAAGTATAAGAAAAGTAGAAAAGAGGAGGACAAACAATGTTATCAGGAAAGAAGAAAAGACTATAAAAATACGCTTAAACATGAAGCACAAGATTATAAAAAGATCCAACTTGAGGCACTCATGAACTCACTGAATGATCCAAAACTATTTTGGTCATCAATCAGGAAATCACGATACAGGGCGGCTCCTGTGAGTGAAATAACTACAGAAGAATGGCGTGAACACTTTAATGTGCTACTGAATGCAGGCACTGGGGAAACAAGAGGGCAGGGTGACAATGTTATAGCAGGGGAAGGAGAGGGGGATCAGTTTCTGGACAGGGTCATAACTGAAGAAGAGATTAAAACAGCAGTTAGACACCTAGGTAATGGGAAGGCTGCTGGTCCTGATGGCATTCTCAATGAAATGCTTAAAGCATCAGTGGGTGCTATCATGCCATTCCTCCTTAGGATGTTTAATAGTATGCTCGACACAGGTGTTTACCCCATTGAATGGACCAAGTCTATAATTGTGCCACTCCACAAAAAGGGAAAAACTGATGACCCCGTAATTATAGGGGAATATCTTTGATTAGCTCACTATGCAAAGTTTTTACGTCCATTCTTAACAAAAGATTGTATGAATGGGCAGAAAGCAACAATAAGATAGATGAAAGCCAGGCAGGATTCCGAAGACATTACTCAACAGTGGATCATGTGTTCACCCTATATGCTTGTATACAGAAACAGTTTTTGAATAATGCAAAACTGTATGTGGCTTATATAGATTTTTGTAAAGCATACGATAGTATTCAACGTCCTGTGTTGTGGTCTGTTTTACTCAGAGCAGGGGTACACGGTAAGATGCTTAACATTTTAAGAAGCATGTATGATACTGTCAAGATGTGTGTAAGAAACGGAAATGAATATTCAGATTTCTTTAAATGTGTCCAAGGTCTAAAACAAGGTTGTGTTGCTTCACCAATACTCTTTTCTTTTCTTATTAATGAACTGGCACATGAAATATTGAGTCATGGGAAGCATGCAATACGTTTGTCACCAACTGAAACAAAGTTGTTCATTATGATGTTTGCTGACGATATTGTCTTAATGTCATACTCTGTTATTGGCTTACCAGAAACCAACTCAACCTGCTGTTTTCCTCATCAGAGAGGCTAGGCCTGAAAGTAAATCTGGATAAAAGTAAAGTAATGGTGTTCAGAAAAGGGGTTTTTAGCATCAAAAGAGAACTGGTTCTATAGAAATGAAAAATAGAAGTCGTGAATGCCTACAAGTACTTGGGTATAACCATGTCCACCAAAATGAGCTGGACTACAGCAGTGAATGACAGGATAAGCCGAGCAAAGAAAGCAGTCTCAGACATTTTGAATTGCCTTTCCAGAATCGTTGTAACTCTGCAAAGTTTTCTTTAAAAGTTTGATGCACAAGTCCAACCTATGTTACTCTACGGATCCGAAGTTTGGGGGTACACAAAATATGATTCCTTAGAAAAAGTACACTTGTTTGCATGCAAGAGATTCCTGAAAATCTCATTAAGAGCGCCAAACAACACAGTGTATGGCGAACTAGGAAGACATCTACTGTACATAAACTCGGCAGCAAGCTGCATCAGATATTAGTTCAAGCTTCTGAAGCAGCACGACTCAAAGTATTCTAAATGTGCTTACAACATGCTGTTGGAACTTCATAATCGTGGTCGTGCAAATTGGGTGACATATATCCGTAATCTGCTGTGCCTAAAGGGTTTCTCGTTGTTTGACCTTTGGCAGTGTAGGCAATGAAAAAACGTTCATCACGGAATTCAAAAAGAGATTAAAAGACGTGTCTGTCAAGAGTGGTTTTCTTATTTTGAAAGCAAAATGTGACCGTAGATTATATAGTGAAGATAAGTGCTGTCTGGAGAGAGAAAGGTAAATTGACATAATTACTTTCAATACATTATAGGGTAGCTTTGGCGCGTTTTCGAATTGGAGTATCGGAAATCAATTTTCATAAATTTAGAATGCGTCTATTGATGAGAAGAAAACTGTCCATTCTGTAAAAACGTGTTAGAAGATGAAGTGCATGTGATGTTTCTCTGTCCTGTATATAAAGATATCCGTCAGAAAATCTCAATGTGCTGAAAGCATACCATATTAATATCCAACTGGCAAAGATATTCAGCAGCCGAATGATGATGTCATCTTTAATTCTAGTAGATTTATATATTATATGTACCAAGAACGCCGGAAACAACTGAACGATTCTCAGCATTAATGTTATTAGCTTGTGTCCTGATTCATTGTAAAAGGAATTTGATATGTTTGTTTTCTCTTTCTATGATTGATAACCTGTATCTAAAGTGTGTGTGTGTGTGTGTGTGTGTGTGTGTGTGTGTGTGTGTGGTTGCGTGTCGTGCGCGCGCGCGCGCGCACGTGTGTGTGGTGTGTGTGTGTGTGTTGTGTGCATGGCATGCGCGTGTGTGTATGTGTGCGCGAGAGTACATGTGAGTTTGCGTATGTGCGCGAAAGCAGATGAATTTAAAAATTGTTAATGTAATGTCTTTGAAATGTTGCTTAAACTTTTCTATTCGTGATTTTGTACTCATTTGCATCCTTTCGTATTCATCTTATGTCTACCCCTATTGTATGGGCTGTGGCCTTAGACAATTAAAATTCGAGTTTCGAGTTTCGAGTTTCGAGTTACTCTCTCTCTCTCTCTCTCTCTCTCTCTCTCTCTCTCTCTCTCTCTCTCTCTCTCTCTCTCTCTCTCTCTCTCTCTCTCTCTCTCTCTCTCCATCATCTTCATCGGTGTCGTTTTTTGTTATCACCATCATTATCGTCCTCACTACCCCGCATAGTAGAACATCATTATCTCTACTACTACTACTACTACTACTACTACAACTACTACTACTACTACTACTACTACTACTACTACTACTACTACTACTACGACTACAACATTGACGACCACGATAGCGACGACATCACTATCTTCTTGTTCTTGATGTATTTGTTTATTCTTGGTGTATTTTCTCTTTTGTCGTTTCCTTTACTCTTTTCTTTTCCATATTTTTTACCTTTCAAAACATATTGCTTGTGCTTTGGTGCTAAAACTTTTTTTTCCCTTTTTGAGGGCTGGATTGAAAAAAGTCACTGTACTCAATCTACTACCCTCTTTAAAGAAAACTTCGTATTTCGTATGTCGTTACCGAAATCAGTAGCGCCCGACTACTATACGACAGGTATCATTAGTATTTTAATGGCATGACAGCAGTGCTGACGGCATTCAATTACTTGCCATTCAGATGTGCCAAGAGAAACTCAAGCGCGTATAGCTTGGATGTAAGTGTGTGTGTGTGTGTGTGTGTGTGTGTGTGTGTGTGTGTGTGTGTGTATGTGTGTGTGTGTATGCGTGTGTGTGTGCGTGTGTGTGTGTGTG
This sequence comes from Rapana venosa, assembly GCA_028751875.1. Lineage (NCBI taxonomy): Eukaryota > Metazoa > Mollusca > Gastropoda > Neogastropoda > Muricidae > Rapana > Rapana venosa. The sequence goes on along the minus strand of CM054167.1, from coordinate 37,058,759 downwards.
TGTATGTGTGTGTGCCTGTGTGCGTGTGTGTGTGTGTGTTTGTGTGTGTGTGTGTGTGTTTGTGTGTGTGTGTGTGTGTGTGTTGGGAGGGGGGGGAGGGGGTTGGTAAGAGAATTGCTTCGAGATGTCAAATACTGGTACGAGTGATCGGGACTTGTAGTGGTTAGCACGCGAGTACACACCATGCAGGCATACATGGATACTGACAGAGAGGCACAGAGACATAGACACACACACTTGCCGCGCTCACGCACGCACACACACACACACACACACACACACACCACACACACACACACACACACACACACACACACACACACACATTTAATATCTCCTAAAGTGGAAAGACGTTAAAGCGAACAACACACGCACACACACACACACACACAACACACACACACACACCACACACACAACACACACACACACACACAAACAGGAAACAGATGACAAAATTTACAAAACCGCATACACACGGGGACTGGATGTAAAAAAGCACACGAGTGCTTATTCCATTATCCTCTATATAAAAGAATAAATAAGTTTTAAAAAAATAACACACACACACACGTGCGCGAGCGCACGTGCGCGCGAGAGCATGCTTGCTTGAAATTGAAACCATTATTATTTGATTTTTTCCTATTCTTTATATCTAAATGTTAGTTAAGGAGGGGATAGCTCAGTGGTCAGAGCACTCACTTTCCCCCAGCAAAAGTTAAGCAGGTTGAACGTGGTTACCAAGTGGATGGGTGACCTTTGCGTGCCTTGGCTTCAGCACGTCCCCCAGTTCACCCAGCTGTAAATGGGTACCTGCTCTCTTCAGGATCAGGGAAGGTAAAGCAGCGAGGGAGAGGAGATGGGCGCGCCCTCAATATGCTGGCCCCTAGAGAAGTGAGGTCTCTGACATCTCGCTCCCACCCCCCCCCCCACCCCCACCCCCAACAACCAAATAGGTTATGGGAACACTTTTACTTTTTTTTCTACCTGGACTAAATGCAATGGTCTCTTGAACTGGAAACTTTAACCTGAACTGATTGATGTCTTACAGTTTGTTGTGGCCAGTATGGTGAAAATGACGTCACTGTGGGTTCTGACTCTGATTGTGACGTGCCTCCATTACGTCACGGCACAAGGTGAGACACTGGAGTTTTCTCTGGCTGGACAGTTTTGCTTTGATGTTGTGTTCTATATTTACTCTCCTTTGGCTCAGGCAAAACTCTTCATCAGTGACAGGTACAAGCACAATACTGAGGTCTACATTACAGTGTTGTTATTCTTTGAAATAATATAATAATAATAATAATAATAATAATAATAATAATAATAATAATAATAATAATAATAATAATAATAATAATAATAATAACAACATTGTATGGAATTTATATAGCGCTGAATATATAAATTCAATACATTATAATAATATAATAATAATCATTTATTATTATTATTATTATTATTATATTATTATTATTCAAATGTATAACATGACCATGACCAAATATGACCATGTCTTATCATGACAAGCACTCTGCATAAAAATCTCTATCCTCTATTATAATAGAAAACGAGGATCATCTGAAGTCGGAATACAGATGTCTGTATGGTAAGGTATTTGGATACAGTGATACACACAAAGATCTCATTCAGTGCTCTTTTACAGGGATTGCCCAGTGTGAGGAATAAGACTTTCTGCAGTATCAGAGAGACCCCAAGATGCAAGCAGATTGATTGATTGAGTGATTGATTAAATTTTATTGTTATTTTATACGGATTGTACTGAACGCAATACCGTGGAACGGTTGATCCAGTCGAAAAGCATATGAACCGAGTAATCTTAGCTGAAATATAGTATACCCTCATGTACTACATTAGATATCAGCTTTTCAGACTTTCCTGCTCTCCTTTTTTCATTTTTTTCCTTTTTTGTGTGGTTATTCTCGTACATAGATTTCTTGTTTATTCATATAGAAAATAAGGTCTTTATTGATTGATTGATTGATTGATTCTTTGGTTGATTGATTGATTGATTGATTGATCAAGTGATTGATTGAGTGATTGAGTGAGAGAGTGAGTGAGTGAGTGATTCTTAGATTGATTGATTCTTAGATTGAATGGCTGTTTTGAGTGAGTGAGTGAGTGAGTGAGTGAGTGGGTGAGTGAGTGAGTGAGTCTGCAGACATTGGGGTAAAATAATCATCAGTCAATTTTGAGACAGATGAGGATTACTCTGATTCTCTGATTTGCTCTCTGAACCTGATTGATCGATTGACAGGTTAACTGATTGAAGATTGATGGATCAAATCATTCTTCAGAAAATTTTCAGGACCTATCAGGAGAAGAAAAGATAAACTGATCATCAGTCAGTTGTGAGACCAATGAGGCTGGCTCCAATTGTATGAGTAGTTGTTCGCATTTTGATATACTGATTGATTGAATGGTTGAATGATTGAGTGAATGACTTATGGAATGATTGATTGACTGAAGAACTAATTGAATGATTGATTGATTGATCGATTGATTTATTGATAGATAAGATTGATTGATATAAAAGATTGATTGATTTGATAATTGATTGATTGATTGATGAACTGGCTGCAGACAGTCGTCTGATTGATAGATAAGATTGATTGATTTATTGATCTATGATCTATCAATTGATAGATAAGATTGATTGATTGATGATATGGCTGCAGTCAGTCGACTGATTGATAGATAATATTTATTTATTGATCTATCGATTGATTGATAGATAAGTGATTAATTGATCTATCGATTGATTTATAGATAAGATTGATTGATCTATTGATTGATTTATAGATAAGATTGAATGATTGATTGATAGGTAAGATTGATTGATAGGTAAGATTGATTGACATACAATTGATTGATTTGATAATTGATTGATTGATTGATCGATGGACTTGCTGCAGACCTTGTGAGGCCCTGTCCAGCAGCAGAGAAGATGATGAACGCTTCCAGGGTCAGCTGTGAGACAGACCAGGACTGCCCCTCCTCTCTGCTGTGCTGTCCTTACCTCGCTGCCTCCAGCACATGTGTCCAGCCCTGTAACAAGGAGGCCTTTGTTTTGTTTGTTGTGTTTAATGTCTATTCACTTCATGGTGATTTAGACACACCCGCATTCACACCAAAGTACCTATTATTACACACCCCATCTCTCTCTCTCCCCTCTCCCCTCTCTCTCTCTCTCTCCCCTCTCTCTCTCTCTCTTCTCCCTTACACGGACTCACACAACATGCTTTATATATAAATACACCCCACACACACACCCCACCCCACATATATATATATAATATATATATATATTATATATATATATATATATATATATAAATATAATTACAGTAAAGGTCTTACAGATGAAGAATATTATGACTTCAGCAACTGACATTATGAAATGCTGAGTCATATAAAACTTCTTGACTAGTGGCATATTTCTTATGAATATCTAAACCTCTTCTTTTATACATGTCAAAAAGAATTGAGCGATCAAACAACAAATGGTGGATTGAAAGGGGAATAGAACAACAACATGTTACATTTTTTGAATATTTAACAAGGATGTCTTTTTTGCCGCGTGTCTCCCTCTGTTGTGTTGTGTTGTGTTCTGTTGTGTTGTGTTTTGTTTTGTTGTGTTTGTGTTGTTTTGTTGTGTTGTGTTGTTTTATGTTGTGTTGTGTTTTGCCTGCTGCCACATAACAGAGATGTGTCCAGCCTGTAACAAGGATGTCTCTGTTACCGCGTCTCCCCCCCGGGTTGTGTTGTGTTGTGTTGTGTTGTGTTGTGTGTGTTGTGTTATGTCGTGTTGTTTTTTTTGTTTATGTTGTGTTTTGCTTTGTTTGTTGTGTTGTGTTATGTTGTGTTTTGCTTTGTTGTGTTGTGTTTGCTTGTTTGTGGGGTTATGTTGTGTTTTGCTTTGTTTTGTTTGGTTATGTTGTGTTTTGCTTTTTTTTGTGTTGTGTTGTGTTGTGTTTTGCTTTGTTTTGTTGTGTTATGTTGTGTTTTGCTTTGTTGTGTTGGGTTGTGTTTGGTTTTGCTGACCACACTAACAGAGATGTGTCCAGCCTGTAACAAGGATGCCTTTGTTACCGCGTCTCCCCCTGTTGTGTTGTGTTCTGTTGTGTTGTTGTTTTGTTTTGTGTTGTTGTGTGTTTTGTGTTGTGTTGTGTTTTGTGTTGTGTCTTTTTGTGTTGTGTTGTGTTGTGTCTTGTTTGTTGTGGGTTTTTTGTTTTGTTGTGTTGTGCTTGGGTTTTTTTGTGTTGTGTTTGGTTGTGTTTTTGTGTTGTGTTGTGTTTGGTTGTGTTGTGTTTTGTGTGTTTTGTTGTGTTGTGTCGGACACCACGGACTAACATACATAACTACTACGTCATGTTGCAGTGATCCCTAACTATCAAGCCACGTTGTACATCCTGGGATTGCCCAGAATAGCTGATGAGGGAAGGCATCTGACCAACTTCGTGAGTCTCTTTGTTCTTTTTATTTTGGATTTCATTATTCGAATTATTTTGATATATGGCCTTCAACCGGTACTTACTCTGATAAGCTGTTTAGATCTCTCTCATCTCCATGTTAATTATACGCATTTATGATCAATGATGTGCCTTCTTTATCTAATTTGGGAGTTGTCTGATCAATCGCACTGGCTTCAAACCGTTTATCTGATAATGATGACAGTCTTTACTCACAAATCTGTCAGATTATGTGTCTTTGCACCCTTCATTATGACTCATCTGACGAGCTCTTACTGTCTTCATAGCTGTTAACTACTGCACTTCTGATCAATGACAATTGTCATAGCTGTTAACTACTGCACTTCTGATCAATGATAACTGTCGTCATAGCTGTTAACTACTGCACTTCTGATCAATGATAACTGTCGTCATAGCTGTTAACTACTGCACTTCTGATCAATAAAAATTGTCATAGCTATTAACTACTGCACTTCTGATCAATGATAACTGTCATAGCTGTTAATATGCACTTTGATCAATGATAACTGTGTTAGTGTTAACTATGCAATCGGATCAATGAAATATGTCGTCATAGCTGTTAACTACTGCACTTCTGATCAATGATATATGTCGTCATAGCTGTTAAGTACTGCACTTCTGATCAATGATAATTGTCTTTATAGCTGTTAACTACTGCACTTCTGATCAATGATAATTGTGATAATTGTCTTTATAGCTGTTAACTACTGCACTTCTGATCAATGATAATTGTCGTCATAGCTGTTAAGTACTGCACTTCTGATCAATGATATATGTCGTCATAGCTGTTAACTACTGTACATCTGATCAAGTTTTTCACGTCTTCACGTGAAACGCTACTAAATTTACCCATGACGTGAGTTTTATGTAACGTTAAAAGCTACTTATCTAACGGATTTCTGAAGTTTCTGAACGTTAAGTAATATTTATCTGTTCAATTACGAATGTTTTTTTTTTAAATGGTAATAATGACAATAAAACAAATACAACGAGAATAGTAGTAGTAGTAGTCGTAGTCGTAGTCGAAGTAGTAGTAGTAGTAGTAGTAGTAGTCGTAGTCGTAGTCGAAGTAGTAGTAGTAGTAGTAGTAGTAGTCGTAGTCGTAGTCGAAGTAGTAGTAGTAGTCTAAGGCGCGTTATCTCTAGACCACCGATCCACTAACCAAGTAAGTATGTAAGTATTCTTGACGTTAAATGCTAATTGTCTAACCAATGAAGTAAGTGTACCTGTTTTTGACTTCTGCTCATCTAAACCAATCATGTTTACCTTTCTACCTTACGTACGCTAAACTGTCCAATTATGTAGGTTTTTTTAAGGTAGCCCATATTGTATGAGTATTCCCACTTAATTAGTCGCTTCTTGATTATCGAGTTCCCTGATGCTTCTTGATTCATGTTCATTATTGCTAATCAGACACATCTAAAGCACTCTTTTTCCGTTCTTTAGCTAATCATGCCAGTTTATGACCATGCAAAATTTTTGCTTATTTTGATGAATTATACAAAAAATTTTAGCCATAATAAATCGATATTGCGGGTTATCAGGGTTTATTAAATCTTATGTACTGCATATATAACATTCGGTGGTGTGTGTGTGTGTGTGTGAATGTGAGTGGTGTATGAGTGTGTGTGTGTGTGTGTGTGTGTGTTTTGTGTTTTGGTGTGTGTGTGTGTGTTATGAGTTATGAGTGTGTGTGTGTGTGTGTGTGTGTGTGTGTGTGTGGTGTTTGTGTGTGTGTGGGGTGTGTGTGTGTGTGTGCCTGAAACGAGTCCGCTTATTTTTCAGTTGAGGAAACATCTTGGAAATGTCAGTTCTTTTACGGATCTGGAAATCGAAAGACTGTGAGTGGTTACACACACACACACACAGACACACACACACACACCACACACCACACCACACCACCACCACACAACACACCACACCACACTACACCACATAACACGCACAGCACACACCACACCACACCACACCACAAACACACCACACACACACATACACGCACACACACACACACACACACAACTTGTACATTGACTAACGCTTTTGCACGCGCGCCCATAGAGACAGATGGAACACACACACACACACACACACACACACACACACAACACACACACACACACCACACACACACACACCTTATACATTGACTAACGCTTTCGCACGCGCACACAGAGAGAAGATATGACAGACACACATACACGCACGCACATACACATACACACTCATGCGCGCGCGCATGTATGCACAGTTACATACACATTGCACAGAAACAGTGTTCAGATGAAAAATATGAAGATAGACAGATTAAAAAACAACAACACAACACCAACAGAATTGAAAGCTGGCTGTGTCCATTTCAGTGGTCAGTGTGTGCACCTGCACATCAACATGCATACTGACCAGGAGGAGGAGGTGGACACTGTCCTTGCGGACATGGAGGAGACACCCGTGTCCATTGACCACTTTGCCGGAGGCCCTTTCACTGTCACCTCGGTCAAGAACGAGTCCGTGTGTAAGAAAGGTGAGAAGGATTGTCCACACACACAACACACACACACCGCGCGCACACACACACACAACACACACACACACACGCGCACACACCACACACACACACACACACACGCGCGCGCACACACACACACACACACACACACACACACACACGCGCGCGCGCGCGCACGCACACACACACGCACGCGCGCGCGCGCGCGCACGCACACAACACACACACACACACGCGCGCACACACACACACACACACACACACACACACACACACAGCGCGCGCGCGCACGCACACACACACGCACGCACGCACGCATACGCACACACACACAGAGTCCCCAAAAGTCCTTCGGATGAGACTATAAACCGAGGCCCCGTGTGCGAACGCACGCATAACATCTTGCGCACACGGTAAATCCTGTTCCGCTTTTCGGAAGAGTAGGCCATTGTGTGCCAGTGGAAAAAAAGATGAAAAAATTTACAAAACCGCATACACACGGGGACTGGATGTAAGAAAACACACGAGTGCTTATTCCATTATCCTCGAAATAAAAGAATAAATAAATAAATAAACACACATACACACACACGCACGCACAAACACAAAACACACACACACACAAAACACACTTAACCCGTCTGATCCCACTTTTTTCGGTGGAAGAACGTTAAGCTGAAAAATATCTTGCGCACACGTTAAAACCCTTTCCCGCTTTTCGAAAGAGATCCCAGCGCACTGTTCTAACCACTGGGCCCAGGTGATAGTGGAATCAGTGTCTTTAGAGAAGCAGGATAATAATAATCATATGGCTCAAGACGTCAGGACTGTGGTTTTGTGGTCTCCAGTCAGCACTTTCTTTATTTGCGTTGATGAAAGATGCTAGTTCGAGTGTTCCCTGGACAGATCTGATCAAAGCTGATGAGAACGGACGAAGGTGGCAGGATGGTTAAGGTCTTACGTTCGCCTGCCAACAAGTAAACCGTGAGGTTGTAGGTTCGATTCCCAGCCTCACCCTTTCTTCCCAGTTTGACACACACAAAAAATTCGAACTGAATGTTAAAGTCCTTCGGAGGAGACTATAAACCGAGGCCCCGTGTTTGGACGCATGCAGAACATCTTGCGCACTCGTTAAATCCTGTTCCGCTTTTCGGAAGAGTAGGCCATTGTGTACCAGTGGAAGTAGATGACAAAATTTACAAAACCGCATACACACGGGGACTGGATGCAAAAAAGCACATGAGTGCTTATTCCATTATCCTCGATATAAAAGAATAAATAAATAAATAAATTAATTAATTAAAAATTTCGTTCCACTCCTGTTCCATGAAATGCGTTGTGGCCAAATGTCGGGGTACATTAAACCAGTTCAGAGTTCAGAGTTCAGAGTTCTCTTTAAGGGCAGGGAAGGAGGGGTGGGGGGAGTGCAGAGGGCGCATGCATGCATGCTACACAGAATTGACAAAACCGCATATACACGGGGACTGGATGTAAAAAAATTCACATAAGTGCTTATTCCATTATCCTCGATATAAAAGAATAAAATAAAGATAAAAATAGAAAAATAATAGAATGCATGTACATGCAACCTTCTTGTTGTTTATATTGTTTGCTGTATTTTAAAACATAGAAACGTACGCTCAAAGATATATAAGATTCATGTAAAGCTGTCCCTATGTCAAGCGATATTCAAACCCTGCATTAACAGAAAAAATCTTGATGCTGCTTAGATTAGATCTAGATATGTGTGTGTGTATGTGTGTGAGTGTGTTTGTGTTGGTGTGTGTGTTTTGTGTTTGTGGGTTTTTTTGTGTTGTGTGTGTGTGTGTGTGTGTGTTTTTGGTGTGTGTGTGTGTGTGGGTTTTAAGTGTGTGCAGTTTTTTCTTGAAATTTCAATTGTTTCATATGTGTAGATTATGTCTTTTAAAGAAATGTGTATTCTTAAAAATAGTATGGGTCAATAACACATATAATTATGCGATGAACTCTTGTTGCTTTTCAGTTACAGTTAGTATTCATGTTATTTTTTGGTATATTTCTGTTAGGTTTATTCTCCTGTTCAATTTGTTTGTAATTCTCCATACCCCAAAGGGTGAAAGGAATTAAATCTTCAATCTTGTGTGTGTGTGTGTGTGTGTTGCGTTGTGTGTGTGTATATGTGTGTGTGTATGTGTGAGTGTGTATGTGTGTTGTGTGTGTGTTGTGTGTGTGGTGTGTGTGTGTATGTGTGTGTGTGTTGTGTGTGGTTGTGTGTGTATGTTGTGTGTGTGTTGTGTGTGTGTATGTGTGGTGTGTGTGTGTGTGTGTGTGTATGTGTCGGTGTTTGTGTGTGTATATGTATGTATATGTGTGTGTATGTGTGTGTGTGTTGTTGTTGTTTTTGTCTTCGATTTTACGTCTGTTCACTCTCAGTGAATTAGACGAGAAAAAAAATATATATTTTACAAGGGGTGTATGAGAATTGAGGTGGTGGTGGAGGCCCTACTGAAAAATGCGAGGGGGGAAAAGTAGTCTAATCTTGAAAAGAAACCGCACAAAGCAAAAGATACAATTAAAAAAAACAAAAAATAAAAAAAAACAAAGAAACAAACAAACATAAAAGTGATTAACGTTAATGAAACTATAACAAATGTCCTATAGGACTATGCCAGAGCCCTTTTGCAATATCAAATGCCAAATTCAAATTATTGAATATGCTTCTAAAGGAGTTTTCAGAAAATTGGGGTAAAAAAGCTTTTGTATTCTTACATTCAAATATTTATATGAGTATTAGAAATATTCTCACCACACATACATTTACTGTGTCTACTGTATTTGGTTACGAATGCATTAGTTTTATTCTATAAAACAAAACTATTCACTCTTCTTGCTGTTGAGATATTTGAGCAAGCCTTAGAATGGCTCACGACCAACTTGCTTTATCAGCTTTGTGACAGATCTGTTTAGAAATCTCTCTTTTAGGTGATACGTTTCTGTGACCTTTTTCCATGATGTTTGTTCTAATAAGTGGTAGCCCTCTTGTAATGATAAAGGCACGTGCAATGTTGCTGATTTCCGTTCATGCTTTGCACCTCTTTTAGCAGCTCTATCAGCCCACTCATTTGGAAAGAATCCACTGTGTGAAGGCATCCAACAGAAAGTGACATTTGTGCCCTTTAAGGTTAAAAGGTGTATGGCATGATTAATCTCTAATGCAATGTTTGAAGTTTTCTTGTACCACAAGGATTTTAAGCATACAATACCGACTTAGAATCAACACAAATAAGGATTGAAATATACACAATGGCAAATCAAGAACATAATTTAGAGCCATTAAGACTGCTACTAATTCCGCCGTAAAAATCGAATGATGTTTACCAACATAGAATGATTTTTCAATTTTTAAAGATGGTATAACAAAAGCTAAACCCTGTTTCTTGATTATCCAGACGTGATCCATCTGTATAAATTTGTAAATGATGAAAATACTTATGATGGATGTGGGATCGAACATCAGAAACCATAATGTTCAGATTTTCATTCTTTTTTACATTAGTTACCTCTATATTGAAGTGTGCTCTGTTCATCTCCCACGATGGGTAAGGTAATATCGCCTCTCGTTTGTCCATTCTGTGCTGATTGACATTAGAATTTTCCACTAGATCGGACACATATGTGTTAATGGGCATTAAGGAAGATATATCTTTTGCTCTTTTAGGAAACTGTAGTTCAGATTTTACTTCTATCTCATCAGAAATGAAATTTTCAGTCGTTCTGTTTCTAAGAACATATTTAGCACATGCCAGTTGACGGTAATCATCCAAAGGCAATGTACCAACTTCATTGTACGTTCCCAGAGCTGATGCATGATACGGAACTCCAAGTGCAAGCCTGTAAGCTTTGCAGTCTACACTCTGTAGCTTTTTAAGTAAAGATTTTGGAGCGCTGAAAAAGATTTCTTGTCCGTATGATAATTTCGAACGAACAAGAGATGTAGGTAAACATTTTAGATTGAATATGTCTTGTCCCCCGAACTGTTTACTAATTATCTTCAGTAAGTTTATGCACTTTCTTGCCTTTGTTAATAAGTGCTCAATATGTGTATTCCAAGTTAGCTTTGAAGTTAGAAAAACACCTAAGAACTTTATTGTATTTTTGTATTCAATTATTTCAGACCAATCTTAAATCTTGGGAGCTCCTCCGGATTACTGCCATTATTTAAAAAGCACTACATGAATTTTTTTGTGGACAAAGTAAATCCATTTTCAAGCATTATTTGTCGATGTTATCAAGCTGGCTTTGATATACCCTTTTTATGTAATTTAACGCTCTTTTTGGTGTATTTACGTTTCATAGTAATGTTCATCCACATGCATATATCATCCGCATATTGTACTAAGATGATATCCTTTGATAAATTCATTGGGAGATCATGAAGCAAGATATTAAATAGGATAGGAGCAATCACAGAACCTTGCGGTAGTCCCATATGAAGCGATCTAACACTTGAATATGATTTAGCTACTCTTACTTTAATTTTTCTGTCTGTTAAAAAACTTTTGATATAAAAATACAAGTGCCCAGAAACACCCACATTCTTAGGTTTACCTAATAACTTAGCATGCCAAACTTAGTCATATGCCTTTCTAATATAAAAAATGTTGCAAGATCATTCTTTCATCTTGCAAACTGCATTTTTATTTGTGTTGATAGTTTAAACAAACTATCTATGGCAGATCTATTTTTTTGAAAACATGCTTGATTGACAGGAATTATTTTACTTTTTATGGCAGAAATACATCAGCCTTTTTAGAATAATTCTTTCCATTAGCTTTCCAGTGTGAGAGGTCAAAGCAATTGGTCTGTAGCTGGTTTTGTCAGATTTAGGCATTCCCTGTTTATGAACTGGAATGACAATGGACTCCTTCCACTTTACTGGTATACTTCCCTCAATCCAACAATTATTGAATAGTTTGTGGAGAGATAAATGAATTTGTTGGTAAATGTTTCAACATGTCATTAGAAACTGCATCTGACCCGACAGACGTTTTCTTGTTAGAAAGAGATAGTAATGCATCTCTTACCTCGTCCAGTGATATTGGAGCATTAATGCACGAACAGTTGTCAAAGACTGGGTCAGTACGTTCTGTTTTACTTTCTTCATCTGTTCTGTAGTTCCTGCGTTTAAGTGACAGGCCTTCAAGACGCATTGATTCAGAAAACTGTGTGTGTGTGCAGTTGTGGAAGTTCCCAATTTCAACGCAGTAGTGTACGTGATTGGAGTGCCCACCTCTGTCACCGCTGACATGATCAAAGCCAAGGTGAGTGAGGCTGCTTCAGTGTCTGCTGTCCAGCACTCTGCACCCACGCCCAGCAAGGAAAAACACACACACACATACACATACACACACACATACACACACACATACACACACACACTTACACACACACATACCCCAAAACATACACACACACACATGCACACACACATAACACACAAACACATACACACACATAAAACACACACACACACACACACACACTTACACATACACCACACAACTACACACACACATACACACACACATACACACACATACACAACACATTACACACACACACACATACACCACACACACTCTACACACACACATACACATACGCACACATACCCCACACACATAAAACACACATACACACACATACACATACAACACGCATACACACACACACACATACACACACACACAACACACATACGCACACATACCACAACACATACACACACACATACACAACCACACACATACACACACATACACACACACATACACACACACACACACACACACACACACACACACAACACACACACACACACCACACATTCACACACAAAATACACATACGGCACACATAAAACACACATACACACACACTTACACAACACACACACACACACACACAAAAAACACACGCACATACACACACATGCAAAACCACATACACACACATACACAAAAAAAGAGAGGAGAAGGAGAAAGAGAGAGAATAGAGGAGAGAAGACGAGGAGACAGAGAGAGAGAGAGAGAGAGGAGAGAGAGAGAGAGTATACCAATCAAAATGAATCCACATTTCCTTAGTTTCTTTAAATCACACACACAGTCACACACACAGTACACACACACCACACACACACACACACACACACACACACACGTTCAAGGGTGGATATTTTCCCTGGAGTTAACATCAGTGCCGACTCCACTCTCCCCAAAAGTCCATCGGAGGAGACTATAAACCGAGGCCTCATGAGTGAACGCACGCAGAACATCTTGCGCACACGTTAAATCCTGTTCCGCTTTTCGTAAGAGTAGGCCATTGTGTGCCGGTGGGAACAGATGACAAAATTTACAAAACTGCATACACCCAAGGATTGCATGTAAAAAAGGAAATAGGTGCTTATTTCATTAACCTCGATATGAAAAAATAAAATAAAATAAATAAACGCACACACACACACACCAGAACAATTTGACCATTTTCAGGCTTTGAAAAATATTTTTATTTGCCATATTAATCGATTACATCTAAAAATCTTAATCAAAATTTTAGTAACACAAAATCTATGACTTTCAAAACTTAACGACAGAATTCGATCTGTAAGCCTCAGCTCGAAAACAGAATAAAGTGCGGCCACTCTTGATGAGCAAAGTTTGGAACGATCTCAGTTCATGCTTTAATCAAGCCCATGATAGCACACAGCAGACAAAAAAAATTCTGTTATCCAAAGAATAGATCACAGCGAACAGGATTCTCCATACACGCTACATCCCCATCGTTCACCGATTCCTCTCAGTGTGGTTGCTTCACCAACCAAACGGCATCTCCTGCTTGGTTGTATGGTAAAGCCCTGGGTGCATGCTGTGGAGTGTATGTATGTGCTGCCACGAACTCGTCAAAGGCTAGTATATATGTCTGGACGGGGAACGGGGGCATACTGATCAGTGAGCATGTAGACTATACACACAGGGAAAAGGTACTGGCAGATTTGCTGGCATAGAGGTCGTTACTGAGCCCATCCATGCTCAATCAGGCGCTCGACTCGGCTCAGGCCAAACACTTCCTCAGTTATTGATGTAAGCTAAAGTGGCAGGGCTTCCATTCCATTGAAAGATGTTATGTTGAGGTTGTCTTCATCCCTGACAAAGCTCTCAGCATAGCCCCCTGCACTCTGCTTCACAGGAGAACAACATCGCCCAAAGGCGGAGAAGTGGCGTTGTAATGATAGAGAGGTCCTGGAAAAGAGTCATACAGGCAGACTTATCAATCTAGTGTGTACTTACGGTGATTCCCAGGGGGGATGAGTGACATAGAGTGCACATCCTCAGGAAGTTCAGCTGGACACGCACTGTCAGGCGGTCAGACTGTCTGTTGTCACTCTAGCAGTAGCAGTAATGATAGGAGCAGCAGCAGCAGCAGCAGCAGCAGCAGCAGCAGCAGCAGCAGCAGCAGTAGTCGTCGTCGTCGTCGACGTCGTCGTAGGGATGGTGGTATTTACAGCAGCAGTAGCCGTAAGCGTAGTAGTAGGAGTAGTAGTAGTAGTATAGGTAGTGGTGGTGCGGCATTAGCAGCAGTAGCAGCAGCTGCAGTAGTAGTAGCAGCAGCAGCAGGAGTAGAAGTAGCAGCAGCAGGGGCAGCAGCAGCAGCAGTAGCAGCAGCAGCAGCAGCAGCAGTAGTAGAAGTAGAAGTAGTAGTAGTAATAGTAGTAGTAGTAGTAGTAGTAGCAGCAGTAGCAGCAGCAGGAGTAGTAGTAGCAGCAGCAGTAGTAGTAGTAGCAGCAGCAGGAGTAGTAGTAGCAGCAGTAGCAGCAGTAGGAGTAGTAGCAGCAGCAGTAGGAGTAGTAGCAGCAGCAAGAGTAGTAGTAGCAGCAGCAGGAGTAGTAGTAGCAGCAGCAGGAGTAGTAGTAGTAGCAGCAGCAGGAGTAGTAGCAGCAGTAGGAGTAGTAGTAGTAGTAGCAGCAGCAGCAGCAGTAGAAGTAGTGTGGGCAGCAGCAGCAGAAGTTAGTAGCAGCCGTGAAGTTTTAGTAGCAGCCAGTAGCGCAGTAGTAAGGTAGTAGCAGCAGCAGCAGCAGGTCAAAGCAGAGCAGCAGCGTAAAGCAGCGCAGCCGGGTGTAGTTTTTCGCAGCGGCGGCGCGTAGCAGTGAAATGCAGAGTAAAGACGCAGCGGGCAGTAGTGGGGAAAAATAGTTATGAGGCACGTCATGATGGATTTGGCCCTGTCTGTGGAGTGAACCCTGTCTGTGTTTGGGGCAGATGTGGCGTCCTGAGAGGGTGGGTCACAGTGGGTTTTCCAAGGCCAAAAATGTACGTATTTTCGCTTTGTCCCTTGCATAAGTCAGTCTGTCTCTCTGTCTGTGTGTGTCAGTATTTCATCTTGTTTTTTTTAGTTTCTTTTTTCCCCCTTTTTTCAAACCTTGTCCATTCTTGAACATGTTTCCCGCTTGTCACAGTTCTCATCGATGCCCCCGGTTCCAATATATCATCTGTCATAATCTTGTCACTCTGTTTCCCAATCTTGTCCCCTGTTCTCAATTTATGTTTCGATGTTTTTGTTTTTTCTCTTTGTTTTGGGGGTTGTCTGTCTGAGACTTTCGTTCGTTGTTTCTTTTTCTTTTTTTTTTTTCCTTTGTTCTTGCTTGTTTTTGTCTTGTTACTGTAGTCAGTCTGTCTGTTTCTGTCTGTCTGACGTCTCTGTCTGTCTTGCCTGTCTGTCTCTTGTTTCTTTTTATTCCCTTTTTTTTTGTTGTCTTGTTGTCAGTCAGTTCAGTCAGTAGTCGTCAGTCGTCAGTGTCAGTCTTAGAGTCGTCAGTCAGTCGTATCAGTTGTTGTTTTTGTCTGTTTTTGTTTCTCTCTGTGACCCCCAGGGGGAAAAAAAAATTTTTTAAGAGATAAAGAGGCCCCGGGGTTTAAAAAATTAATCAGTGCCGTAAAAAAACCCCCGGGAAAAAGAGGTTGTCCCGGCAAAAATTTTAGAAAAAAGCCCTCTGATAGGCAAAAAAATAAAACTGAGAAAAACAAAAGTAATGGGGGCGTGTCTGTGGCGACGGTTTCCCTTCTGGGGAGAGCCCCCAAATTTTGGAGAGAAATCTCGGATTAAAGTGGTTTAAATTAAATAAAAAATCCCCCAACCCAAAACAAAAGCATCTACAACCCCCACTCCCCCTCCCACCCCCCCCAACACCATCCCACCCCCCCTTACACACACACACACACCACACACAACACACAACACACAACAACACCACATTCAAGTCTTTTAAGAAAACCCATTTCAAAAAATGCCTAATTTAATAAAAAAATTAATAAAAATAATAATAATGGAATTAAAATTTGCGCTTACTTCAAAAAAAAAAATAAGGATTCATTTTTTACTCATTCACTGCAGCCCTTCAAAAATTTAAATGATACACACAGTCGATGATGAAACCCCAACCCCACACACACACACACACCCACACACACACAAACACACCACAACGGAAGGAAGGTGGGGGTGGAAGAGTTGCCCGCCAACAAGTAAACCCTGGGTTGTTGGTTCGATTCCCCGCCTGCCCCTTTTTTTCCCGTTTGACCAAAAAATCGAACTGAATGTTTAAAATCTTCGGATGAGACTATAAACGAGGCCCCGTGTGCGAACGCAGCGGGAAAATCTTGCGAACGTAAAAATAGGCCCTTTTGGGTGCCCGGGGGGAACAGTGACAAATTCCCAAAAAAGCATACACGCGGGGATGGTGTAAAAAAAAAACACATACGTGTGATTCCCTCACCCCCAAAACCCAAACCCCCCCCCCCCCCCACACCAACCCCAAAAAACCACCCACACCCCCCCAAAAAAAAAAAAAAAAAAAAAAAACCATTCAACATAAGTTTCTTCTATTCAAAAAAACCCCTCCAAACCCCCTGTAACCAGCGGGAGGCACACCCCACCCACCCCACTTTCCCCCGGGAAGGGGGGGTTTGGGGGTTTTTTTTGGCCCGGAGTTGTTTTGGGGGGAAAGGGGGCCCCATTTTACTAAAGGCGGGAAGAAGGGGGATGACTATAAGGGGGAGGCCCCAACCAAAAGGGTCTCCAAAAAAAGGGAGGCCAAATTGTTTCCTTGACAGAGACAACCCCTTTTAAAAGGGGGAAAAAGGAAAAAGAAAGGGAAAAAAAAAAAAAGGGGGGAAAAAAAAAGGGGGGGGGGGGGGGGGGAAAAAAAAAAAAAAGGGAAATAAAAAGGGGGGAGGGAAAAAGGGGGGGGGGGGGGGAAAGGGGGGGGGGGAAAGGGGGGTGGGGGGCGGGGGGGGGGGGGGAAAGGGGAAAGGGGGGGAAAGGGGGAAGAGGGGGGGGGGGGGAAGGGGGGGGGGGAGGGGGGGGAAAGGGGAAAATGAAAGGGGAGGGAGGGGAAAAAGGGAAGGGGGGGGGGGGGAATTTGGGAAGAAAAAAAAGGGAAAAATTTTTTTTAAAAAAAAAAAAAAAAAAAAAAAAAGGGGGGGGGGAAAAGGGAAAAAAAAAAAAAATTTTTTTTTTTTTTTTTTTTTTTTTTTTTTTTTAAAAAATTTTTTTTTTTTTTTTAAAAATTTTTTTTTTTTTTTTTTTTATTTTTTTTTTTTTTTTTTTTTTTTTTTTTTATTATTTTTTTTTTTAATTCCCCTTTTTTTTTTTTTTTTAAAAAATTTTTTTTTTTTCCCCCCAAAAATTTTTTTTAAAAAAATTTTTTTAAAAAAATTTTTTTAAATTTTTTAAATTTTTTTCTAAAAAAAGAGGGGGAAGTGGGAGAAAAAAAAAAGGGGGGGGGAAAAATAGAAACAGAAAACAAAAAAAACCCCACAAAACAACCACACAAAAACAAAAAACCCCAAATTGGCAAAAAAACGAAAAATAAAAAATGGGAGACAGGCAAGAAAAAACGGGGTTTTTTTTGATATTATTGCAATCCCTCCCCTTTTCTGGGGAAGAGTTTGGTTTGCCGTGTCTCAGAAACTGACGGGAATGCATATTATCGTTGCTTTGAAACCCCCCATTCAACAGTTTAAAAAAAAAAATAATAAATGGAAATTTATAAGCGCATATCGTTAAAAAAAAGAAATGCTTTGTTTCACTTATTTTTACCCAAACATGCAACCCTCAAAACAAAAAGTTTAAAAATTTTTAAATTTTT